>CAUYLG010031553.1:0-21878 GCA_963573385.1 Cacajao melanocephalus | reverse complement strand
GGTTCGGCTGTGCTTGCTGTGAAACTCTCAGTCCTCAGCGTTTCCAATTGCTGTTCTCCTTGTGGGGATGGGACCAGCCAGGCCCAACTCACAGGGCACCCTGTCCCGTATACTCAGCACCGAGAAGCACCGCGCCGGGGCGCCGGCAAAACAGCCGCACCGGCCAAAAAAGTTGTGCTGGCGACCCGTGTGGCTCCTCCGCTGGGAGTCTCCCGGTCTGTGGGCAACAAAAATTTGTCTGAAAGCGTGGCATCCACTCGCTCTCTGCGCTTTCACTGGGAGCTACATTGCTGAGCTGTTGCTGATCTGCCATCTTGGATCTCTCTCCTCATTTTATTTTTTATTTTTTGAGATGAAGTTTTATTCTTGTTGCCCAGGCTGGAATGCAATGGCATAATCTCAGCTCACTGCAACCTCCACCTCCTGGGTTCAAGCAATTCTCCTGCCTCAGCCTGCCAAGTAGCTGGGATTATAGGCACCCGCCACCATGCCCAGCTAATTTTTGTATTTTTAGTAGAGATGGGGTTTCACTTTGTTGGCCAGGCTGGTCTCAAACCCCTGACCTCAGGTTGATCCACCTGCCTCAGCCTCCCAAAGTGGCTGGAATTACAGGTGTGAGCCACCATGGCTGGCCACTCATACTGTTTGTTTTATGTCTTCTCTTATTTCATTAGCTAGGGCCTCAGAAACAATATTGCAAACATCCCTGTCAGTCTTGACTTGAATAGTAATGGCCTTATTATTTTACCACTTAATAAGTTGTTTGCAGGCCAGGAGTGGTGGCTTATGCCTGTAATGCCAGCACTTTGGGAGGTAGAAGTGGGAGGATTGCTTAAAGCCAGGAGTTCAAGACTAGCCTGGACAACAAAGCAAGACCCTATCTCTATGAAAAATTTAAAAATTAGCCTAGTGTGGTGGTATGTGCTTATAGTCCTAGCTACTCAGGAGGCCGAGGCAGGAGGATCACTTGAATCCAGGAGTTTGAGATAACAGTGACCTGTGATCACGTCAGTGCACTCCAGCCAGGTTGACAGAATGAGACCTGTCTCTTAATGATGAGTTGTTTGCTGTAGGTTTGTAGTAAATGATTTTTATTTAAGTGTATTTTTCTACTTCTGTTTTAGGTCGTTTTCGGTTTGCTTATTTTAGTTAGGAATAACTTGAATTTTTTACCAAGTGTTTTTTTAACCTTTATGTTTTATTGTATGGTTATCTTTTTACTTAAAAATGTAATAAACTATGTTGATGGTTTTGCTAATGTTAATCCATCTCTGCATTCCTGAAATAAACCATGTTATATTATTATGTTGTATTCTGTATATTTTTTCTGGCAGCAAATCCATATGGGTTTACAGCAACTTCAATTCTTGACTCCTCAGAAGGATGTGACCAAAGAGTATAAGACCGACAGGAGACCGATACAAGTTTTAGAGCAGGAGTGAAAGTTTATTAAAAAGCTTTAGAGCAGGAATGAAAGGAAGTAAAGTACACTTACAAGAGGTCCAAGCAGGTGACTTGTGAGATGAAGTATGCAGTTTGACCTTTGACTTAGGGTTGCTTGTTGTTTTTCTTTTAGACAGAGTCTTGCTCTATCCCCCAGGCTGGAGTGCAATCGTGCAATCTCGACTCCCTGCAACCTCTGCCTCCTGGATTCAAGTGATTCTCATGCCAATCCTCCCGAGTAGCTGGGATTACAGGCACCTGCCACTACACCTAATTTTTGTATTTTTAGTAGAGACGAGGTTTCGCTACATTGGCCAGGCTGGTCTCAAATTCCTGATTTCAAGTGATCCGCCCGCCTTGGCCTCCCAAAGTGCTGGGGTTACAGGTGTGAGCCGCCGTGCTTGGCCTGCTTAGGGTTTTAAAAGTATGTTGGCATACTTCCAGGGTTTTGCATTCCTTCTCCTGATTCTTACCCTGGGGTGGGGTGTCCACATGCGCAGTAGCCTGCTAGCGTTTGGGAGGTGAGCATGCATAGTGTGTTTAACTGGAGTTGTATGGATGCTCACTTGAGGCGTCCTCCCTTACCAGTCAAATGTCCCTGGAAAGTCATATACCAATTAAACCCCGCCCCCCTGCCATTCTTCCTCTTAGTATGCATTCCTGTGCCCACTCATCCAATTCCTGAGATCTTATCAGGAACCTGTTGCTCACCAGTTTCAGGTGTTCTCTATCAGAAGACTGCCTTTCCCTGGCCCCAGCTGTGATCAGTTATTATTTTAGAGAGAGAGTCAGCAACCGCCTGACTAACACCTGATGGTCACCTGAAGTTCTGTGTGTGTTTGTTTGGGGGAGGGAGGGGTGCTGGGACCCCTCTCCTGCCCTGCTGATGCCTGAGTAGCTACCTACTGTAACAAATTCACTTCTGGGTTCTATTTGCCGGTACTTGATTTAAAATCTTTTCATAATATTTATAAGTGAAATTGGTTCGTTTTTCTTTATCATGCTTTGGTATTAAGTGTGTTCTAGCTTCTTAGAATGAATTAGGGGGAGCCTTCCCTCCTTTTCTGTGGTCTAGACCAGTTTGAGTACATAGCAAGTATCTGTTCTGTGATGATTTCTGCTGCCCAATGTTAATAAGGATGTGGAGTATTACTGAGTTTTTAATCTTCACTATTATGATCTCAAAATATGACCTTGTTTTCAAAGAAGATCTTTAAAATACTTTTCTTCCCCCTCTTTCAAGTTGCCAGGTTTTTGGTTATCTCATTGGTTTGTTTGTTTGTTTTGTTTTTGTTTTTTTAGACGAAGTCTTACTCTGTTGCCCAGGCTGGAGTGCAGTGGCGTGATCTCGGCTCACTGCAACCTCTGCCGCCCAGGTTCAAGTGATTCTCTTTCCTCAGCCTCCCAAGTAACTGGGACTACAGGTGCCCACCACCACACCCAGCTAATTTTTTTTATTTTTAGTAGAGACAGGGTTTCATCATGTTGGCCAGGCTGGTCTCGAACTCCTGACCTCAGATGATCTACCCGCCTTGGCCTCCCAGAGTGCTGGGATTACAGGCATGAGCCAACGTACCTGGCCTGTTATCTAATTGTTTTGCTTTTTATTTCACTGTGTTTAGATAAAAAGTTTTTAAATTTCACATTTTTAGGCAGGAAACTTAATTGCAACAGGAGGGACTATTTAGAGAGGAGAGGAACACACACACACCATGCAAGACTTTTGTTGTGGCATGGTTGGAGATCTGAGAAGGGGAAGGAAACTGGATTTATCAGGAAGAGGGAGGCCAGGGCCAAATGTCAGAGCCTGGCTACAGCCCTGACTCCTTATAAGCTGAGTGACTTTATGCAAGCCTTCTCTGACTTCAGGCTGTTTTTCCCATCATCCATGTATCACGTGGAGAACGGCCTAATGTAATTGCAGTGACTATCAGAAGAAATAATATTCAAGGACTGCTGAACCCTTAAAGCATTATTTTGATGCAAAGGATACTGTTACAGGCTTATTCTTTTCCAGTGATTCGTTATAACAGAATGCCTCTTCAGTGAAAGGAGATTTTTATTTGTAAATGTTTAGGTATTTGTTGATTTTTGTAAGATAGTTTTTGTTTGTTTGTTTGTTTTTAAGTCAGGGCCACTAATGACCATGAGAATCAAAACAGGTTTTAATTTCACCTTTCGTTTTTTTTCACCTGGAAAAGATACTGTGTTTTTTTTTGTTTGTTTGTTTTGTTTTTAGCAATCTAGTCTTCTAGCTCAAAGAAAAGAAAAGAGAAATAATTTTTTTTTCTGGCATGCACTTTCAATACCAGCTAATTGAACTACATGTTCTGAGCACCTGAAATGAAAGTTATTGAAGAGTTCATTCTGTCCAACTATGTAATCTCCTAGTCTCATTGTGAAAACTTGCTGCATCCTCTTGTACCCCTTGTCTTCCTTCACTGGTCACCCTAAGGGCCAAGGAAAAGCTTTCTCCTTGGCTCTCTAAAGGTTCACTGAAAAATCAACTTGCAAAAGGCAGATTAATAGGAGAAAAGGCATACAGATTTATTTAACATGTATACATGGGAGCTTTCATAATGAAGATTCAAAGTACAGAGGCTTATATACCGTCTTGAGGTTATAGAAAGAATGCAGGCTCAGAGTGTGGCCAAAAACAGGTTTTAAGGTTATAGGAGAGAGAAAAAAGGAGGAGGATTGGCTAGCAAAAGTGGCTTTATTACGTAGATGGGGCCTCATAGCTAGAAGCCCTCAGAGAGAATAGATAGTAAATGTGTCTTTTCAGACTTGTAAAGGTGTAAGACTCAATCTCTCCCAGATCTGGGAAGGGCCTAGAAAGGGAAGGCCTGGTGGCATTAATGGAGATTCTCTACAGTTGCAAATTTCCCCGACCAGAGGCAGCTTTGCAAGGCCACTTCTGTCTGCTGGCCCTGGCAGCCATTTCAAAATGTGTCAAAGAAATATACTTTGGGGCAAAATATTTTTATTCAAGTGCAGTTAACTGTAAAGACAAACTGCAAATGCTTAGATAATTGGTCATGCCTGTTGGGGGAGAACACAGCCCCCACCTCCATAATCTAAACCAAAAATAAAAACCTAAGGCCCCCACCACCTGAATGGACCCTCTCTTAGCCAAGAGGACCTCAGAGAAACCTGAAAAACTGTGTTCTTGACCATGATGAGAAGGGAGGTTAGACATACCTCGTTATACCCACTCCCTTTTGCAGTTTAAGCACAATTGACTAGCATTAACATTGAAATAGAGATTATTAGACTGATAAAACAGACTCTGTGGCATTAAGATAGCAAATTCCAACCTGATTCTGGTATAGCATCACATGACAGCAGACCCTGAGGGAAATAAAAATATTTTACGCCAAAAATATATTTCTTTGACATATTTTGAAATGGCTTTGCAGAACTGTCTCTTGTGGGAGGAATTTGCATCTGTAGAGATATCTCCATTAATGTGGCCAGGCCTTCCCTTTCTAGGTCTTTCTAGGATCTAGGAGAGATTAAATCAGTTTGACACCTTTAAGATCTGAAAAGAGACATTCACCATCTACATTCTCTGAAAGATGCTACTTGGAGGCTTCATCTGCATAACAAGAACCTTGGTCTGGCTGGGCCTGTGGCTCACATCTGTAATCCCAGCACTTTAGGAGGCTGAGGTGGGCAGATCACTTGAGCCCAGGAGATTGAGACCAACCTGGGCAACATGGCAAAACCCCATCTTTACAAACAAACAAAAACCCCAGGCATAGTAGGGGGGTGCCTGCAGCCCCAGCTACTTGAGAGGCTGAGGTGGGAGGATCATTGAGTCTGGGAGGTTGAGGCTGCAGTGAATCACAATTGTACCACTGTACTCCAGCCTAGGTGATAGAATGAGACCCTGTATCAAATAATAATAGTAAAGAAACTTGGTCTCCAAAGCCCCTCCCTTAACTTAACTCAGGTATTTCTTTCAAGTCTTTAAACAAAGCTGAATTCTTTCAACCAATTGCCAATCAGAAAATGTTTGAATCCACCTATGACCTGTAAGCCCCTGCTTCAAGGTATCTTACCTCCTTAGGCTGAACCAATGTACACCTTCCATGTATCGATTTATGTCTTTGCCTCTAACTCTGTCTCCCTAAAATGTATAAAACCAAACTGTAACCCAACCACCTCAGGCACACTGTTTCAGGATGTCTTGAAACTGTACACTGCCATGGTCACTTACATTGGCTCAGCATAAACCTCTTGAGATATTTTACAGAGTTTTGTTTTTCTCTTTAACACTAATCAATCATGTGGATAGGATTGGCTTATGAATCTTCTGAGTGATATGAGGTATTGAGGTGATTGATTTTAGTGTTTTGTTTCTATTGCATGGTTAGGAACCAGACCAAATGTTATGTGTTATCCCAGAGGCATTAACATGAACTGTTACATGGAAATCTATTTCTAGAAGCTTGGCTCCTCTGATGAGATACCATTTTACAGTACAAATGGAAAGAACAAAAAGCACACCACCTGAAGACAAAATTGTAAGATCGCCAAAACTCTATAAAAATGTCCCATTACTAAACTTATTGAGAGAAAGGTTTAAGGCCTGGAAGCGGATCTTTTTTACCCTCAATAGCGTTAACCAGGAGGTCATTTCCACAAGAAATGAACAGAGACATTTTCTTAAAAATGAATGATCATCTTTTTGAATTCCTGCTTTGTGGCATTTGATGCTGGTCATCCATGTCCCAGAGCACAGGAAGCTTATAGCATAAAATCATTAGAGAAGATATAATTAATTCTCAAATGTGACCAAAAATTGTCTCTTAAGAGACAAATTTAATAAGCATTCCCATTCTTTACCATCCATGCCCTATTTAATGGATTGCCTACCCATTACCAGTTTCTCCTGGAGACTGGGCCTCCTCCCTCAGCTGACTGGAAGGGTACAGCTTTGCTCTTGGTGAGGACTATGTCTCCATCCCTGTTCCCTGCCCAGTGGTGAGCACATGAGCACCCAGCCTAGGCTACACCTGGCAACCCATCCTTGAGAGGTTTGAAATTGCCACAGAGTTGCCTGTCTTGGTCTGGGTGTTCTCCCAAATTGGAGAGATGTGAGATTAGGAGCTATTGGCCAAGGCCTTTTTGGTCACACAGTCTGGGACTCAGAGCCCCTCAGAAGCTAGAGAGAAGTAGGAACTCAGCAGAGAAGAGGCTTCAGGGTCATGGCTGGCCATCTTTGACTAGCAAAAGGTTAGCGTGCTTACCTGAGTATGGTTTTTTGGTGGGGCATAACTGTGTTGGCAGCAGTTCCTAGGGGCAGAGTTGTTCACAGTTCACATAGCAGGTCTCACACTGGGGAGCAGGTGGCATATTAGATGATTGTTCAGGGGCTTCCGATCCTAAGATCCCATGGTTCTCTAAAGGCATGTCAATGGAAAGAGTCAAACTCTGTGAAATATTTGAAGAGATTTATTCTGAGCCAAATGTGAGTGACTGATGGTTCATGACACAGCCCCAGGAGATCCTGAGAACATGTGCCCAAGGTAGTTGGGCTGCAGCTTGGTTTTCTATATTTTAGGGAGACGTAAGACATCAATCAATACATATCAGATGTACACTGGTCTGAAAGGTTCTCTGAGGTTCAGGTACTGGGGACTGTCATTTTAGTGTAATTTGGAAAGCGTCTGGCTTCCAGGTATAGGTGAATTAAAAGATTTTCTGATGGGCAATTGGCTGGAAGAGTTATTATCTAAAGACATGAAAATCAATAGAAGGGATTGTCTGGATTAAGATAAGTGGTTGTGGAGACTAAGGTTTTATCATGCAGATGAAGCCTCCAGATAGTGGGCTTCTGAAGGAGTAGATTGTAAATCTTTCCTATCATTCCTGTCAGTCTTAAGATCTCTTTTTTTGATGTTAATACTGGTCAGCTGGGCCTGAATTCCAAAGGGAGGAGAGTATAATTAGGCATGTTCAACCCCATCGTGTTCAACCCCCCATGTCCTGTCATGGCCTGAACTAGTTTTTCAGGTTAACTTTGGAATGCCCTTGGCTGAGTGAAGAACCCTCAGTCAGATGGGGAGCTTAGAATTTTATTTTTGGTTTATAGGCACAAATACCTATCATAATTTAAAAACTACATTTTACTCATTTTTTTTTCACCTAGAGTTGACTAAGCAAATTCAGTTTTTTAACCTAATCATACTTTATTTTATAAAAGTAATACATATAAATAATTTTATATTTATAAAGGTCAAACAGTTCTTTAAAAGTAATAACCATTATTCATGTCCAGTAGTACCGAATATTAAACACATTTAATAAAGAGATCTTCCAAATAGATTTTGTGTGAGTGACAAGACCGTTTTATTTCGTGCTTTGGTGCAAGCGGGCTGTATCCGAGAAAGGACGGGTGAAGGGGGTAAGGGTGGGAATTCGTTTCATAGGTTGGGGCAATTTTTTGGGGAGTGGGGGTGTTACAGAGTAAGATCAGTTACAGTCTTGGGTGGGGTAAGGTGTAAGAGTAGTTAAGATGGTAGGGTGGGGCGAGGAGTATTCACATTATCATAAGAACAGTTAAGATGGCAGGATGGGATAAGGAGTATTCACATTATTATAAGAACAGTTAAGATGGCAGGATGGGGTGAAGAGTAGTCATATTATCATAAGAACAGTTAAGCTGGTGGGGTGGGGTGAGAGGCTTGTGGGGTAAGCTCTGCTGGGCAATTAGGGATAATGGGGAATGCAGGCAGGGGAGAGGGCGGCTGGGGAGAGGGCGGCTGAGGGGACGATCAGCCCAGGCAGGCAGGACTTCAGACTTTCTGGGTCTGGGCTTGCAGATGGAGACCTGACAATAACAAAACTATGGGTCTCTTCCCTTTCCCAATTTCCTATAGTATGTGACTCAAATTTTTAGTCTTTTTTTCTGCTGTTTACCTCTATATTTCTAAATACTATGCTTTTCAGTTTTATTGACTCTCTGCTATAAAATATGAATGTCTTTATGTTCCATCCTGCCAGTGTGATTTCACATCACAACTTTTGGTTAAATCAGTATTTAGTGATTGTATTATTATGCAAATGGTATTTGTAGATAAGCACATAGTTGCCATGATTATGTTTCCTTAAACGTAACTGAGTTGAAAACGGCCTCGTTTTTTGTTTGGTTTCTGTGTACCTATCATTGATTATCTCCTAAGCATAGTGTGCTTAAACACACCAGACAGCCTCTCAGTGTGTTGTGTTGTTTCCTTGGAGAGAGTACTCCTGGAACTGTGTTGTTCCCTTCCCATTTGGGCAGGTCACCTCCAGACTGGCTGCAGGGTTCTCATCCTCACTTACCAACTTCTCGGGAATTCACTTGGCTTCTCATTTATCACCTCTTTCTTGTACCCCACTCCTTTATTTTGGCAGGCGCATGAGAGATAGTTTGGAAGCTTATATGTCTGCAGACATCTTTATGCCCATCTGCCCTCCAAATTTGTAAGGCATTGCCCATTGCCTCTAACATTGCTGTTGAGAAGCTAATGCCAGTTTGACCACTGATACTTTACACAGGGTCTGTTCATTCTCTCTGGAAGCTTTCACAGTCTTCTCTTTATCCCTGGTGTCTTGACATTTCACAATGGTAGGCCTTTGTGGTCATCCCCACCAGTGGGACTTAACACTTGGAAACACCTGTTCTTCACTTCTGTGAACTTCCTTGAATTATTTATTTTAGAATTATCTTTTCTCCATGTTCTGTCTTTATTTCTGGCCCTCTGTTGCATTTTCTGGACTTAGCATTTGTTGTATGTTTTCCCCCTATTTTGTGTCTCCTTGTTTGTTTGGGTTCTGCCTATTTTGAGATTTTCTCAACTGTATTTCCCAATTCTTCTACTGAATGTCGGCAATCTAAGTTTAGTATCCAGGAGCTCTTTTTTGCTCTCTGAATGTTCCCACCTCCTTTTAGAAAATAGCATTCTGTACTTTACTTCGCGAATGCAATGTTATCCCTCTGTACTTTTCTTCTGATTTCTGCCTTGTCTCTGTTTCCTCCTAATTCTTCTTTTAGTGGAAAGGCGTTTCATTATTATATTGCTGTCCCTGGTGCTGCCTGTAGTTAAGTCTCACGCAACAGGAAGTCTTTTGTCTTCCACTGGGCAGGAGCGGGCATGGGGCTCTGAAGGATAGAGAGGGGACAAGGAGCATCTTCTACCCTTCTGCAGCCCTTCAGAGGGCCTAGACTGTCTCTCCTGGGGTTCTCCAAGGTCCAGGCACTGTGAGCTGTCATGGTGATTTGGAAGGAGGGGAGAGCAGAAGTAAGTTTATCTGTTTAATCCAGAAGTCTCTCAGGTCCCAGTATTACATTTGACTTTAACCATTTGGTAATTAACTTTTCTCCTACTTAGAAATGTCTGTAGCCTTCAACTATTCTTTTTCCCTCCCTCTTTTCCTTCCTTTCAAAAAACTTTCTTCTTGGCAAATGTACCAATCATATTTCATTAGAGGTCTTTACTTCTCTGGTTCTTTTTTATTGTTGAGTCCTGTGAATTTGATAATTTTTTTATAGATTGTTGAACTTTAGATTGACCAACTTCTGAATTAATAAATATATCAGAGTTTAATATTTATTTTTTTATTTCTAATTCACCTACTTGAAGAAGAAAGTAACAGCATTTAAAATGTAAATAGGATAATTAGGTACAGAAACATTTAGAGAACATCTGGGATAAGAGGGACAGTGTGTTCTTATCCACACAAGACATGACACAGTTTTTATACAATTAGGCCATAATGCTTGCTCTTATGTTTTCCTGTTAGCACAAGTGAAAAGGAAAAGGCAGTGTCTCTTTTCTGTTATTAAACAAAAAGATCAGGGAACCTTGATTTATACAATAATCTGTGTCCTCAAAGATAGTTCTAGAAAACCATTCAGATGGTTCACTGTAGTTTCTAAAGTGCCCTAACTTGCAGAGGCATTTCTGTAAGGGGCTGTAGTAATACTATCAAACAGGTACTTGGTTTTGCTTTTAGATGCTCTAAACTTAAAATGGAGACAATTTGAAAATCTAAGGATATGTTAGATTTTTTAAAAACTATTTGACTTCTCAAGCCTTTGCCAAATGTTTGATCACAGTTTATTATTGAATTATCTGCTACGTACGTATGGTGTGAATAATCTGTTTGAAAATGAGAAAAATCGTACTATGTCGAATGTGAATACTACATAGGAGTAAGAGCTAAGCATGAACATAAATTAATTACTTGTGCCAAAGACTTCACCCCACTAGAAGGACAGCCTATGTTAACACAAGAATAAACCATCAGAGCCACTATTTTTCTGATTGTGATGATGCTGGAATTTCTCACACATAGTCACTGCAGTGAAGTGACAAAAGCATGGGATCTGGCTTCACATCTCACTAGATAGGGTAAGTTACTTTCCAGACCTTAATTTCCTAATCTATAAAATTGGTGGTTAAAGTGCCTACTTAAAA
Organism: Cacajao melanocephalus; assembly: GCA_963573385.1. Lineage (NCBI taxonomy): Eukaryota > Metazoa > Chordata > Mammalia > Primates > Pitheciidae > Cacajao > Cacajao melanocephalus. The sequence goes on along the minus strand of CAUYLG010031553.1, from coordinate 10,965 downwards.
GGGTTTGTTAAGATTGACTACTTCCTTAGAGATGGGCCACTGTGAAATCACTTCCCGACATTTGGCCCTCACCCGCTATGTGTGCCTCTGGTGTGCAGGTTGGCTGACCCCTGCCAAAGTCAAAGCGGTCTGTCCAATTATAAGTGATATTGGCTCTTTTTTCTGCCCATGATGAGCAACAGGCACCTTCTATGTTAAGATTATGCCTTGTCCAAACAGGAAGGCCACGTCACCTTTGCATCTTCCTGTGTGCTGTTGCGCATGAACACACCTAAGGTCAACTGACAGTATAAGGGATGTTAGGATATTTAAGATGAGGGGTGATTTGTCATCAGGCCATTTCCTCCTGCTCTGAGTTTATCGTAGGTACAGTATTATGGTCCAGGATTCAAGGAAACATTTAGAGTTTTACATCTATGTTGAGATTGTTCCATTTGATTCACAAATGACTTTTATGTGATGACATTTTGATTTAGCACTTAAAATATAACTGTCAGCTGTTAGTAACAATTATCTTAATAAAATGAAATGGAGGGTAGAGGTGGGTGGATTACGTCTTGCTTCATTTTTCTGTCCATACCACTTAGGACAGTGCCTAGCATGTGGTAGATGCTCAACAAATGTTTGAGTAAATAATTTATAAATTATTTTCATATTTATTAATAAAAAGGGAGAGGTAGTACATATATTTTGTATATCTGCCTGAGTTTTATCCAGTACAATACCTTTGTTATTATTCTAGCTTTTCTTAAGAGTTATGATAAAATTGTATCTTCTCAATATCATGTAATATGCTGATCAGTTTTAATCTGAGGGATAATGAAGGATTTCTCTATTTGTAAATCAATAGATAAATAACAGGGCTTGTCTCTAGGGGAGAACATGGTAGGATGATAGAGGGGTGTAGAGCAGGAATGGATGGAAGATCATTTCCGTGTATTTTTTGTCTTTATTTTTTAAAAACTATGTGTACACATTACTTTCTCAAATGAAAGAAATTTTACCTATATTAAAAGAAAAAATAACTCTTGTATCTGCCCTCTGTGGGGATCTGCCTGCATTGAGTAGAACAGGGAAATTACTTATTGATCAGCAAATTGCTTATTGATTGGCAAGAAGGGTCGCCATGTTTTCTTTCTTCTTTCAAAATACATACTAGGATCATGCAAGAATTCAGAGCGAGTCTTCTTTTTCTTTGAGCAGTTAATCTTAGGCTATGTTGTTATTTTAATGTTTATTAGTGGTACAACTCGCTCATATAAAGTTCCACAAAGTAATCTAACTCAGGATTTCCTGGGAAGATGGTGAAGTAAGGGAAGAAACCAATAAAAACTGCAAAGAAAAAGGAAAGTAAGGCGAAAACTTTATCAAACTAAGAAAAAGAAAAGTAAGGAGAAAACAGGGAGCTGGCAGGTAAGTGGTATCCATTGTATTCTACAGGCATTGAGAAGTTTTTATATGATATAACATGTGAAAGGAGAAAGGACAGACCAACTTGAGGAAGACACCAAGAACCAGCCAGTGACTTCCCATCCTGAGTTAATTGGTGGGATGTGAGAAATAAATTTAACAAATGCTAGTAGACCACTACAAATGCTCCTAATTGGAGATCAAAAGCAGGCCTAGAAGAGGTAGATACTCTTTCTACCTTAGGATTCAGTAACATTCAAAGACTGGGTACACAGATATCACTACAATAAACTGAAAACCTGGGGGCAAACTTCAGGTCTACCAACAATATTTTATGGAGTTTTCTTTTGTTCTCCTTTGGTTTTTAATTAGACATGATTAAGTACATGATAATTATAGGGGAAGAGGAGATAAGCTAACAGAAAAAAAAATACTGTAAAACCCAGAGAAAAACAGTTAATATTATAAAAATGACAATAATGAATAAATAGTGTATCAAAATATATGATTCTGAAGTAAATCACAGAATAAATATGAGATAATGGCCATGAACATTTTTGAAGAAAAGAAAGCTATAGTAACTGAAAAATTTTGATATTGTCACCAGAATAAATAGATAAATGAAACAGATCATAAAGTACATGAACTGTCAAAAGTATAAATACATACAGATTTGTAGGCCAGGCATGGTGACTCACACCTGTAATCCCAGCACTTTGGGAGGCCAAGGCGGGCGGATCACTTGAGGTCAGGAGTTCAAGACCAGCCTGGCCAACATGGTGAAACCCGTCTCTAATAAAAAAAAAAAAAAAAATTAGCCAGGTGTGGTGACACATGCCTGTAATCCCAGCTACCTGGGATGCTGATGTAGGAGACTCTCTTGAACCCGGGAGGCGGAGGTTGCAGTGAGCCAAGATTGTGCCATTGCACTCCAGCCTGGGTGACGCAGTGAGAACTCCATCTCAAACAAACAAACAAAAAAAACCCCCGCAAATTTGTAGTAGGCATTTCTTGTAAATGGAAAAATGATTAATTATGATTAATTAGTTATTAAATGTTGCTAGGACAAATGGCAAGCCATTTGGGGAGAGTGAATAAAGTCTCCCCTCTTTTAAAGTATATACTGAAATGAAATTCAGTGAAGTTAAATATATAAATATAACAAATTAAAGCCATAAGGGGACTGGAACGAATTATAGGTGAATATCCGCTGTTTGGGTGGGGAGACCTTGACTGTAAGAATGACACCAAAGAAAGAAACTCTAAGACAAAAAATTCACGGGTTGTTCATACTAATGTTGTGTGTAAGGTTCAAGGCTGAGAAGGAACTATGTGTCTAATGTTAGATAATTTATTAAATGTTGACCCATCCTTATAATGGTATATCTTGCCACTATAAACATAAAATTGTATGTAAGTCTTTATTCTTGGAAAGATATCCATGACATAGTGCTAAGTGAAAATCTGATAAAGGCATATGTACAGGTGTTTGCTTTTGGCCTGGGCAGATACAATCCAACGTTAACACCAATAGTTTTCTCTGGCTATTAAGATTTGGGTAAATTATTTCTTTTGGCTTTTCTGTATTTCTTTCTTTTTTCTTTCTATAGTGATTATAGATTTAAATAGTCATGTCTAGTCAAAAACCAAAGGACAAAAAAAATTCTACAAAATAATTAGTGATAATAAAATTGGAGAGAAAACTGAGCTTCAAATTTCCCTCTTGACTAGATTAGATAGATAGATTTCTTAGAAGGATTTTGGGGACCATTTGTTTTGTTGCATGATAACAGCATTTCTTTATGTGACAATTTGAATCTGTAATGATCATAAATGCAAATTTCTTTAAACATAAAAATCAAATATATGTATTCAATCTAAAATACCACTAAAGATCATATTTTTAGATGACAATTTGTTATAGTTGATATTTGACTTATGTATACATTCATTCTTTTTAACCAGTGTTTGTTTTAATTTCTCTGAATTAAGCATCAAAGAGCTGTTTTAAAATATAAATTTATTGTGGAGAACCAAAGTTACTGAATATGTCTCTAATGAGTGCTTTGGTTAAGCCAATTAAAAACATTTACAAGTTAAAAATGTAATCAAGGAGAGATTGTTTTAGTTTATTGTCCACCAAGAGGCTTAGCTGCCAGCAAGAAAAACCCTCATTTTCTGGGGGAAATTTGCTTCTCCTGCTTTGGGCTCTCCAATGTTTTCTCAACTTAGAAAAACAACATGTTCGTTTTAATAATACTGATGGAGTCCTCTGAGCCCATCAGTTTTATCTTGTGAGTTGACAATCTTCTAATGTGAAAAAGGAAGTAATTGGGCTGGGTTGGGGAAAGCACTCAAACTTTCAGAAAGTGGTATGACCACATGTAATCAGTCTTATATAGCCCTTTATTTCCTAGGTGGAAATCAATAATCATCATTTTGCCTTTGCTTGAAATTGCTTTATACCAAAACCAAAAGAGCCTCTGTTAAACCACTTTCTCTCAGTTGCACACAATATAAAAATGCTCTTTAGGACCTTCCAAAACTGTATACACAGGCTGGCTAGGAGGAATAACCGTGTTTTTTCTTTGGTCTCTCCTCAGCCCAGCTGTGTTGTCACTTGGGCTGCACTCTCACTGTCATCACCAGGCCTCTGTCACTGACTCCAGCACTCTCCATCTTCAGACGTTGTAATTTTCTTTGCATAGCGTTTCCCACAACCCCGCCAAATAATTGCCATTTGTATAAGAATGCCTTAGGATCACTCATTCATTTATTCAATATTTAAGCGCTGCTGAACATCCTACAATGTCCAGGACAGCTCCCCAAAACAAATAATTTTCCAGTCCAAAATGTCAGCAGTGCTGAGGTTAAGAACCCTTCAGTTAAATCAGCAGTTTTCTTCAGCATGTCCAGGAACTGTATTGGGCATGAATTGATAGAAGAGTGAATGGGATTTCTTTCCTCCCATTGGGGTAAGTTGGCACATCAGAAAAGTCAGCCAATGACGACAGTGGCATGAAATGTAGGAGAGGCACGTTTGGCACTGAGAGCACAGGTGATGATACTCTGACTGTGCCTATGGGGCTCAGAGCGTTCCAGACCAGCTTTATCATGGCAGGCAAGAGGAGCAGGTAGAGTGATGTAGCAGTAGCATAGCAGTGAGGAAGGGACATGGCTTATGACATCCAGGAGGAGAGCATAGACAGTGCTGGGCATGGAATCAGGTCAGCAAAGTGGACAGTGTCTCATCATGAGAGGTCTGATATTAGGCAGTGATCATGTTTAAAAGAGACCAGAGAGACATAATCAAATGCTGTACATGAATTTTGACTAGATTGGGAAAACAGCTATAAAAAAAGACATTTTGGACCAAAAATCTTCCATAAAGGATTTCACAGCGCAGTGGTTTGCCAAGATTAGTTTCGTGAATTATTTCTCTTGGTTTATTATTTTGATATTTTCAAATACACAGGAATGCTAAAAAAATGTTCAGTGAACAGTTGTATACCTTTAACCCAAATTCTGCAATTATCATTCATATTTATCATTTTGCTTATATTTGCTTTATTTTTGTATATGTACATGCACATACAGACAGATAAAAACATAGGTTTTTAAAAAATGAACTTCCTGAAAGTAAGGTACAGGCATCAAGGCAATTTACCCTAAATATTTCAGCATACGTCTCCTAAGAATAAGGATATGCTCCTATTTAATCACATTGCCATTATTACAGTATGAAAATTAACGAGAACTTTATAATTTCCTCTAACATCTGGTCAGTATTCACATTTCCCCAATTGTCTTCCAAAATGTCTTTTTATAGCAGTTTTTCCTCCTACATCAAATAGGAGGAGCTGGTCAAAATTCATTACATTTGGTTGTTATGCCTCTTTGGTGCCTCTCTCTCTCTCTTTTTTTTTTTTTTTAGGATGGTCAAGTACAGTAGTGAGAAGGGTTGGGGAAAGAGTGGAACAAGGAGTTTGATCTGTAACTGACCATGAACAATCAATTGAGATAACTCACTACCTTCAGACCAGCCCCTTTGGTCTCTCTTAAAATCGAACAGTCCCATCACCCTTTTTCCCCACCCACCATATCAGTGACTTTTTTTCATTTTAAAAATTTTAAGTTTTTTTTTTTTAATTTACATACAGGAAAATTCATACTTTTTGAATTTTCTGCCATAAACATTTTAGAGATGGGGTCTCACTGTGTCACTCAAGCTGGAGTGCAGTGGCACGATCATGGCTTGCTGCAGCCTTGAACTCTTGGGCTCAAGTGATCCTCCTGCCTCAGCCTCTTGAGTTGCATGTCCAGCTTGCTTTGCTTTCTTTTTCTTTTTTCTTTTTTTAAACTTGCTCCTTTGTCACTATATTATATTGGAAATTTTGTCTAGAAGCTTGAGATTTCATCATAATATGAGAGTACCTATGGGAGTGTATCCCATAGGATATGTCATCCAGAAAACTGGTTACTCGTGGGAATTTAACACTGTTGATGTTCACCCAGAGGTCCTGAACACTCATCCTCTGTGGCAGAGGGACATGATGAGGTTTCAAATCAAGAATAGAAAATCTAGACTGGCAGGGAATATTCCATTTCCTAAGCATAGAATTTTAAAACTTTGTCTCTTCCTAAATATGAGACATTTTATGGCAAGTAAAAGGAAAAAATAAATGTTATATTTATACTTGATTTTTTTTTCCTAATGCTTCTTTTTTAATTGGATATACTCTTTCTGTTAGTTAAAACTGGGGTTGAGTGTTTGATGTTTCTATAAATAGGTTTCCAACTTGGGGAAAGTGATTTCTAAATATTTTCTGGGTCATCACAGCAGTGTTATGTAAGAGAAGAAATCATTGTAGCATCCTTCTAAAAATACTTTAATGGAAAATTATTCTACAATCAGAATATATCTGTTTAATGATGTAACATTAAAAGCTCTGCAGTCTTGATTTACAGTGTAATTTATAAATTTATAAACTTAATTTTTTAAAACTTATTTTTATTTTTATTTTTATTAAGACAGGGTTTCACCATGTTGGTCAGGCTGGTCTTGAACTCCTGACCTCAGGTGATCCGCCCGCCTTGGCCTCCAAAGTGCTTGGATTACAGGCATGAGCCACCATGCCTGGCCAATGTAAACTTAATTTTTTAGAGCAGTCTTATAGAAAAATTATGAAGAAAGTAGAATTACCATATATTGGCCTAACGTGGTGGTGCATGCCTGTAATCCTAGCACTTTGGGAGGCAGAGGCAGGCAGATAGTTTGAGTTCAGGAGTTCGAGATTAGCCTGGCAACATGGCAAAAATCAGTCTCTGTAAATATCACAAAATTAGCCGTATGTGGTGACACATGCCTGTAATCCCAGCTACTCAGGAAGCTGAGGTGGGAGGATTGCTTGAGACTGGGAGGTCGAAGCTACAGTATGCCAAGATTACATCACTGCATTACAGCCTAGATGACAAAGTGAAACTCTGCCTCTAAATGAATGAATGAATCAATCAATGAATGACCATATTCTCCCTTACTCCCCATAGCCCAAACAGGTTCCTGTGTTATTATTATCTTACATTAATGTGGTACCTTTGTTACAATTGATGAACCAATATTGATACATTATAGGTCAGTAGTTTACATTAGGGTTCACTTTTTGTGTTGTATATTCTATGGTTTTGACACATGGATTATGTCATATTTACCATTACAGTATTATACAGATTGTTTTACTGTCATAAAAATTCCCTGTGGTTTATCTATTCATCTTGCCCTTCCTCCTTCCCCTCAAATTTCTGGCCACCACTGATCTTTGCACTCTCTCTGTAATTTTGCTTTTTCCATAATGTTGGAATCATTCAGTAGGTAGCCTTTTAAGATTTCTCTATGTCTTTTCATTCTTTTCATGGTTTGATAGGTGATTTCTTCTTACCAGTGAGTAATATGTCATTCTATAACAGTTTGTACCACAGTTTGTTTATCCATTTATTTACTGAAAGACATTCTAACTGCTTCCACTTTGGGCAATTATGAATAAAGCTGTTATAAAGTAGAATGTAATTTTTGAAATACAACTGCAATTATTGATGCTTCTCTGAAGTTCAGCAACATCTGCATTTGTTAAACCTTACATTGACTACACACAGTATATCCAAGAATGTTTCCCAGTGGCACTAGCCATCACAGAAGCAGATGATCAGATTCCTTGCCTCATGGAGCTTCCTGTGTATCTAAGAAAGAGCTGGATTATATTTAAAATATATGTTTGTGGGTGTGTGGACTTAAATTTATAAACAGATGTATGTGAACCTCTACAAAAACTTCTAAAGACTAGTCATTAGAAGAAAATTAAACACTGAGTATAGAAGTATGTTAAGGGATAATGGGAGACTGAAGGCACGGGCTTCCTTAGTAGGGGTGTTCTGGAGAAGAAACCTTTGACTGTGATACCTGTGCAATGACCACCATGCATCTCTTATTTAGGGTAGCTTCATTTATAAAGGTAAAAGCATTGGTTCTTGGAACTTCCAGAAACCTTAAGAATTTTCACTCCTAACAGTGCAAGTAATGAAACAATTGAACAGGACCTGGAATGTTATAAAAGAGAAGTGAAAGATCTTTGGCAGGTCATGTGCCTTCAAATCCTATTAATTTGATGAATCAGTAGGAGATGAAATCAATATAAACCTGAAGGAATTTTCAGCTTGGCAAATTATTAAAAGCAGCTGATTGATGTGGTGTTGAAAACCCTGCTGAGCACAGTGGCTCATGCCTGTAATCCTGGCACTTTGGGAGGCTGAGGTGGGTGGATCACGAGGTCAGGCGATATATACCATCCGGGCTAACACAGTGAATCCCCATCTCTACTGAAAATACAAAAAATTAGCTGGGCTTGGTGGCGTGCGTCTGTAGTCCCAGCTACTCCAGAGGCTGAGGCAGGAGAATCGCTTGAACCTGGAAGGTGGTGGTTGCAGAGAGCCGAGATCACACCACTGCACTCCAGCCTGGGAGACACAGTGAAACTCCATCTCAAAGAAAAAAAAAAAAAGAAAGTTTAGGGAAGAGGTTTGAGTTACCACCACCACAGTCTGACCTGCTGAGATTGCTCAGTTTGAAGCCAGGATGCATTCAAGACTACAGTTGGAGCATTAGGTACTGTGAGAATTCTGTAAAGTTTGATTTACGTTTAAAGTTTATGTGAGCTCCAGAAATCCTGAAAATTTACACTTTCTTTCTAGAATCCTAGAAAGACATGTACAAACATACCATGCACATGGTGGCAGTTCTTCCACTGGTACAGCCTTTGCTCTGTCACTCTTTGACTCCTGCACAGAAAGCTTCCAATCTTCCAGGGCTCTTTCTGTTAAAAGAAAGTGTTGTGACTCAGAGATGATTTCTTCACTCATCTTTTCAGCATTTCCCAAGGGCCCATGTGCCAATACTGTGGTGCACACTGTGAATACCCTGGTAACTGAAACAGTTGTGGAAATTATGAAACCAACTTGTAGAGTAGAACATTTTGTGAAATCCTTAAGGATTACCTACCTACCAGCATAGTGCTCACAGCAATTTTTTAAGCACATAAGAAATCACTGCTATAAATTATTAGACATCATGGCCAAAGCAGGAAAGTAATTTTGCTATGAAAGGTAAATAGCTTGTGGATTGAAAGGATTTATAATTAAAGCTTAAAATATGACCTAGATGCTTACATGATACAACCCCAGGTACCACAGAAGAGTACTTAACGCTCAATGTGAAGAACTCCATCACTGTGAGGAAAGCTAGATAAAGTGTCAGTGTTTTCCCATGTAGTTTCATAGCTAAAAATTGACTGGAAAACTCTAAATTCATTTGTTTTTTCTTTTAATTGTCTTTACAATTTCGTTTTTGAATCTCTCAATCTGACACTATATTTATTACTGTTTAAGTTAGAAGAGTTCAGGAAGGATCACTGCATTGTACCTTACATGGTATTCTTCAAGTTTTTTGAGGTATAATTTACATACAGTAAGGAGGACCCATTTTAAATGTTCAGTTTGATAGCTCTTTAAAATATATATATATATATATATATATATATTTTATTGCACTTTAGGTTCTGGGGTACATATGAAGAGCATGCAGGATTGTTGCATAGGTACATACATGGCAATGTGGTTTGCTGCCTCCATCCCCATCATCTATAATCTGGCATTTCTCCCCATGTTATCCCTCTCAACCTCCCTACCCCACACTGTCCCTCTCCTAGTCCCCCCCGACCCCACACAGACCTCAGTGCGTGATGCTCCCTTCCCTGTGTCCATGTATTCTCATTGTTCAACACCTGCCTATCAGTGAGAACGTGCAGTGTTTGATTTTCTGTTTGTGTCAGGTTGCTGAGAATGATGGTTTCCAGGTTAACCTATGTCCCTACAAAGGACACAAACTCATAGTTTTTTATGGCTGCATAGTATTCCATGGTGTATACGTGCCACATTTTCCCTGTCCAGTCTATCATCGATGGGCATTTGGGTTGGTTCCAAGTCTTTGCTATTGTAAACAGTGCCTCAATGAACATACGTGTACATGTGTCTTTATAATAGAATGATTTATAATCCTTTGGATATATACTCAGTAATGAGATTGCTGGGTCAAATGGAAGGACCTCTAGGTCCTTGAGGAATCACCACACTGTCTTCCATAATGGTTGAACTAATTCACACTCCCACCAACAGTGTAAAAGTGTTCTATTTCTCCACATCCTCTCCAGCATCTGTTGTCTCTAGACTTTTTAATGATCGCCATTCTAACTGGCGTGAGATGGTATCTCAATGTAGTTTTGCTTTGCATTTCTCTAATGACCGGTGATGATAAGCATTTTTTTGTATGTTTGTTGGCCTCGTATATATCTTCTTTTGAAAAGTGTCTGTTCGTATCCTTCACCCACTTTTGAGTGGGTTTGTTTGTTTGTTTTTTTCTTGTAAATCTGTTTTAGTTCTTTGTAGATTCTGGATATAAGTCCTTTGTCAGATGGGTAGATTGCAAAAATTTTTTCCCATTTTGTTGGTTGCCAGTTCACTCTAATGATTGTTTCTTTTGCACTGCGGAAGGTCTGGAGTTTAATTAGGTCCCATTTGTCTATTTTGGCTTTTGTTGCCAGTGGTTTTGGTGTTTTAGTCATGAAGTCCTTGCCTATGCTTGTGTCCTGAATGGTTTTGCCTAGGTTTACTTCTAGGGTTTTTATGGTGTTAGGTCTTATGTTTAAGTCTTTAATCCATCTGGAGTTAATTTTAGTGTAAAGTGTCAGGAAGGGGCCCAGTTTCTACTTTCTGCACGTGACTAGCCAGTTTTCCCAACACCATTGATTAAACAGGGAATCCTTTCCCCATTGCTTGTTTTTGTCAGGATTGTCAAAGATCAGATGGTTATAGATGTGTGGCATTGCCTCCGAGGCCTCTGTTCTGTTCCATTGGTCTATATCTCTGTTTTGGTGCCAGTACCATGCTGTTTTGATTACTGTAGCCTTGTAGTATAGTTTGAAGTCAGGTAGTGTGATGCCTCCAGCTTTG
>CAUYLG010031552.1:0-19220 GCA_963573385.1 Cacajao melanocephalus | reverse complement strand
TCAGGAGGTTGGGTTGACCCTGAGACTATGTCCTAATGTTGATGATGCTGTTTATTTCTTTCCCTCCCTCACTCCCTTCCTCCCTCACTCCCTCCCTCTCTTCCTCCATACCTCCCTCCCTTCCTCCCTCCCTCCCTCCCTTCCTTTCTTCGTCCCCTCCTCCCTTTCTTCCATCCTAAATGCCTCACCACATCCGTTGCTGCCTTAATCCCTTCCTCCCTTCTCGCCTTCCTCCCTCCCTTCCTTCCTTCCTTCTCTCTGTCTCTCATTATTTTTGTGGAGACAAGAGTCTCTCTGTTGCCCAGGCTGGAGTGTAGTGGTGTGATCTTGGCTCACTGCAACCTCTGCCTACTGGGTTTAAGGGATTCTCATGCCTCAGCTATCCCTGTAGCTGGGATTACAGATGCCTGCCACCACGCCCAGCTAATTATTTTATATTTTTAGTAGCGATGGTGTTTCACCATGTTGGCCAGGCTGGTCTTGAACTCCTGATCCCAAGTGATCCGCCTGCCTCCCTAAGTGCTGGGATTACAGGTTTGTGGGCCACCACACCCAGCCTGTTCTTCTAATGAATTTGTGATTGTTGAGCTGAGGGTTCTAGTTGGTGTAGTGGGCAGAATAATTCCCTGCCTCCCAATGTTCACATCCTAATCCCTGGAACCCATGAATATGCTACAGCATATGGCACAAATGACTTCGCACACGTGCTTAAGTTGAGGATCTGGAGGTGGGGAGATGCCCTGGGTTTTCTGGGTGGCTCCAATGTCATCACAGAAGTCCTTAGAAGAGCGAGGCAGGAGAGTCAAGAGTCAGAGGAGGAGACGTGATCATGGAAGCGGAGGATGGACTGATGTGATTATTGGCTTTGAAGACAGAGGAAGGAGCCATGAGCCAAGAACGGCAGGTGGCCTCTAGAAGCTGGAAAAGGCAAAAGGACAGATTCTCCCCTAGAGCCTTTGGGAAGGAACACAGTCTGCTGACACTATGATTGTAGCCCAGTGAAATCCATTTTGGACTTCTGACCTCCAGGTTTGTCATAAAATAAGTTTGTGTTGTTTTAAGCTGCTGAGTTTGTGGCAACTTGTTACAGCAATGATAGAAAAAGAATACAGTTGGGAGAAGGGACTGTCAGAAGCTGATCAAGTGGCAGGTAGATACCTGTAAGAGCGCTGCGAGTTCTCTGGGTATGAATAACGCATGGGCTGCCCTGTCCTGGAGCTGACAGTCTAGCAGTGGGACTAACATGTCATGCGAATGAGCCTAAGGAGTGGGGTAGAGTGGAAAGCACTAGGAGGAAGCTGCGAGTCAAGTGCAGAGGAAGGACTTGCTGCCTCTGGTCCATGGGTTCAAGGGAGGACTCATATAGGGGGTGGTATTTGAGTTGGTTTTTGAGGGAAAGACAAGGTTCCCAGATGGGCAGAAGGAACCATGCAAAGAAAAGCACAGAAGGCTGGGCGCGATGGCTCACGCCTGTAATCCCAGCACTTTGGGAGGCTGAGGCGGGCAAATCACCCGAGGTCAGGAGTTCGAGACCAGCCTGGTTAACATGGTGAAATCCCATTTCTACTAAAAATACAAAAAAATTAGCCAGGCATGGTGGTACATGCCTGTAATCCCAGCTACTTGGGAGGCTTAGGCAGGAGAATCGCTTGAACCCAGAAGTGGTGGTTGTAGTGAGCCCAGATCATGCCATTGCACTCCAGCTCAGGCAACAAGAACAAAACTCCTACACACACACATACACACACACACAGACACACAGACACACATGCACATGAAGAGCATGCACAGAAGTGAGAAAGTATGGTATGAGTCCCGAACCCTGGGGTGGCCTAAATTTGGAGCCGGGGATTGGATAAGGATGTCTGTTGGTTACGAGCTATAGAAAGCCTCAAGTCACTTCATACAGGAAGAAATCCGGAAGTTGAGTATTTCTAGGTTGACCAATATGGTGCTCAATGCTTTTGCCAGGGACTCAGTTTCTTTCTTTCTTTCTTTCTTTTTTAAGACACGGTGTTGCTCTGTTGCCCAGGCTGGAGTGCTGTGGTACCATCTCAGCTCACTGCAACCTTTGCCTCTGAGTTCAAGCTGTTCTTCTGCCTCAGCCTCCCGAGTAGCTGGGATTACAGATGCCCACTACATGCCTGGCTAATTTCTGTATTTTTTTCAGTAGAGACAGGGTTTTACTGTGTTGGCCAGACTGGTCTTGAACTCCTGACCTCAAGTGATTTAACTGCCGTGGCCTCACAAGGTGCTGGGATTACAGGTGTTAAGACACCTTGCCCGGCCAGGAACTCAGTTTCTTTCCCTCTGCTCTGCCTCCCTCAGCCCTCAGGCTTGACCTTGGCCATGTCCCCTCATGGCCACAGAAGGGCTGCTGCTGATTCAGTTGTCACAGGCGTGACAGTGATCAGCAGAGGATGAGGGATTATCTTTTCACAGGAATGTCTATTTATCAACAAAGAAACCTTCCCTGGAAGTTCCCACCCCTTTCTTCTCCGTATGTTTCCAGGGTCAGAGTTTCATCTTCTGCTTATTGTCAAAGGGAGTGGGCTAGGGAGGCACGTGTATGGAAGAGAGACTGCATTTCCAGCACATTCTATGGTTATCAGTTATTCTTTTTTCCCTTTTTTTTTTTTGTTGACCATATATATAGATATATTTTTTGAGATGGCGTCACCCAGGCTGGAGTGCAGTGGCATGATCTCGGCTCACTGCAACCTCTGCTACCCAGGTTCAAGAGATTCTCTTGACTCAGCCTCCTGAGTAGCTGGGATTACAGGTGCCCGCCACCATGCCTGGCTAATTTTTTTTGTATCTTTAGTAGAGACAGGGTTTCATCATCTTGGCCAGGCTGCTCTTGAACTCCTGACCTTGTGATCTACCCGCCTCAGCCTCCCAAAGTGCTGGGATTACAGGCATGAGCCACCGCGCCCAGCCAGTGTGATATTTATGGAATACAAGTATAATGATCAAATCAGGGTACTGAGCATGTCTATTACCTGGAACATTGATCATTTTTTTCAGTTTTGTGAACATTAAAAATCCTTTCTTCTAGCTTTTTGGAAAAGTACACAAAATTATTGTTAACCGTATCCACCCTACAGGGTTACAGAACCCTAAACCTTATTCCTCGCATCTAGCTTTTATAGGAATTCTTGAGAAGGACAAGAAGAAAGTACGGAGAAGTCGGTCAGCCCAAGGCCACCCAGAGACCTATCCTGCATCTGCATATAATCCATCCCCAGGTCCTACTGGCACCGGCGTCCACCCTCTTCATTCCTACAGCTAACACCGTAGGTCCCACCCACTGCGTCTCCTGCCATGCTCTGCCCTGGGCTCCTTCTATTTGTTGGGTTGTGTGTAATGCGTGTGTGGGGATTCAGAGGCGCTGGGGAGAGGGTTGCAATGACCATGAGCTCTTATTCCTTGGTTGTTGGGGCCGTCCTGACAGCTTAGCGGCTGTGCCGCCCAGATGCACAGGACCTCTCTCACCCCAGGTGGTTAGAGATGGCCGGTTGGGAGTGGTTTGAGTTTTTCACAATGACAGGTTCCTGAAAGTCACCCCAAGCTCTGGGCTGAGGATAGCTGGGTACAGCCAAGGGGAAACATAGAAAGAGGAAGGAACTTCCTGTTAGAAAGCAAATGGCTGGGAGGTGGGCCGGGTTGGGGGGGCGCTGTGCTCCCTGGGCCTTAAACTGCAGGGGACTGTGATGAGGCCTCGGGCAGACCCCAGATCCCCCCCTCCATTCCCATAGGCAGAGGGCTGGCCTGGCCTCCCATGGCTGGGTCTGGCTGGACCCGCAAGGGTTGGCCTGCAGACCTCTTTCCATGCTTCCCCTGGCCCTGCCTGACTCCGAGCACTGCCTTCTGTCCACTGCAGCTGGGGCTGCTGCATCTCAGTGCCCTCCTGGTCCTTAGACCCCTCCACTGGCTGCTTTCGAGCCAGTTTAGAAAAAAAAAAAAAAGGAAGGAAGCCAAAGACTTCCTTCTCAGAGAGGCCATCGCCCAGGGGGGCTAAGCCACATGCAGCAGCTCCTTCTAGCACCCTTGTAGCTCCAGGAACGAGAGACCTTCCCGGCTCTGCAAGACCCTTTCTGCCCTGATCCCACGGAGCCCTCTGCTCTCCTGGGCTACCCTGGGCTCCCTTTCTAGTGAGGGTAATTCTTAAAAATATCTAGTAACCAGCTTGCCACAGGCACTGCTCCGGCGCAGTGAACAGACAGCAGCCACAAACTCCTTTCCAAGGTGAACTGGACCTGTTGATGGTTCACTCTGCTTTTCTCCTTCCTCCCTCAGGACACAGAGCTTGTCCACTCACCTGTCTCTTGCAGTTGCCTGTTAGCTCTGAGATCTTGAGCAGGCTTATTTTTTATTTTTTATTTTTTTTTATGGAGTCTCGTTCTGTTGCCCAGGCTGGAGTGCAGTGGTACAATCTCAGGTCACTGCAACCTCTGCCTCCTGGGTTCAAGCAATTCTCCTGTCTCAGCCTTCTGAGTAGCTGAAACTACAGGTGCCCACCACCAGGCTGCCTAGATAATTTTTGTATTTTTAGTAGAGACGGGGTTTCACCATCTTGACCCAGGCTGGTCTTGAACTCCTGACCTCAGGTGATCTGCCCACCTCTGCCTCCCAAAGTGTTGGGATTACACACGTGAACTGCCGCTCCTAGCCCTTGAGCAGGTTTTGTCATGGCTCTGAATCTGTCAGATGGAGATAGAATACTAACATCTCCTTTTCAGGGTTGGTATGACCATCCAGTGGGGACAAAGCTCTTGTCACTGTGTGGGGCACATCACAGCCTCATGGTTCGTGTAACCATGAGTCCCAGTAGGTCAGAGACAGTCTGATTTGTGCTTGTTGTCTCAGTGTAATTATTTAACACTGCCTTTCATTCTCAAAGGTGTATGGGTCTGGACGATAGATTACTTCGTTGCCGTTACTCTCTTAATTGCTGGAGTTCTTCTGTTGGCCCAATGACACCTAGTGTACAGGTGAAAACACAAGGTTTGCTTGGATTCTGGTCCTGGCTCTGTCACTGAGCACAGTGTGGCCTTGGACCAATCACCTCTCCGAGTTTCTGTCTCCCCAGCTCCATCCACCTGGAGGAAACACGTGTTTTTCTTGTTGGCATCCCCAAAGCCTGGCATAGTCGACGCTTAGCAGGCCGATAACTGACTAAAGAACATTCGTATTCGAGATCAGCCTGACCAACATGATGAAACCCTGTCTTTACTGAAAATAAAAAAAAAAAAAAAAATTAGCTGGGTGTGGTGGCGCACACCTGTAATCCCAGCTACTTGGGAGGCTGAGACAGGAGAATTGCTTGAACCTGGGAGGTGGAGGTTGCAGTGAGCCGAGATCGCACCACTGCACTCCAGCCTGGGTGACAGCGTGAGACGTCATTTCAAAAAAAAAAAAAAAAAAAGAACATTTGCTAGGATTGAAGGAGGCACTCCCATTCTCCCATTCCCACGCACGGGGATCCCGCTGCTCCGGGTGCCTGAACCAGAAACCAATGCGTGTCTGTGGTTAGTGTCCCAGAGGCCCCACCCACTCACTTCCCTGGCCCACCCCAACCAAGGCAGAAGAAAAGACCCTCGGCACAGTCCCTGGCTTTCTGCTCTGCACACCCCTTTCTGCTCTGATCAACTTTTTTCAGCCTTAAGCTGAAAGATTGGGAAAGACAGTCTCTCAACCTGCTGCCAAGTCAAGTTAGGTTTCTGGCCCCAGGTGTCACATTGTCATGGGCTTATGGGACATCCTGGCTTTGCTTCTTAATAACTGTGTGACCTTGGGCAAGTCACTTAACTTCTCTGGGCCACCATTTTCTCAAGTGAGAGGAGTCAATCAGTTGGGTATCTGAGGCCTGTGGTGCCGACGGAACTGAGCAGGCACTTCATAAACATCTGTGTCTGCACCAGGCTTTTCTTGTGATGGGAGTGCGGGTCTCCCCTCTCCTCCCCTCTATCTCTTGGCATTTCTTTTGGGTAGGGAGATCAGAGCCAGGTGTTCCCAGCAGGAGCACGAAAACACAGGCACCCATAGTCACTACACTTTCTGAATCCAGCGTTGTATGTCATGTGGCCTCACAAAGATGTGAAATGCAATTCTGAAGATAAGATGATTCCATAAACCACTTTTCCAGGAGACATCCAGTGTGGACGCTGAGTTGAGGTTGTCCTGCACGTGATACTCCTCACTCCTTTGGGAGGAACAGGACAGTCAGGGGACACGTTTCCTGAGCACCTACTAGGTGCTGACGTCTGCACTCACAGTCAGGGGACACGTTTCCTGAGTACCTACTAGGCGCTGATGTCTGCACTCACGTGCTTTCATTTTATCTTCACCATGACTCTGAGAAGTGGGCATCACTCTTCCCACTTCAGGATGGAGCTTGGATAGGCTGACTCACCCAAGGCCATCTGACTTATTCCCAGCAGAGAAGAGATTTGAACTCGGTTGTGCCTATCACCTAAGGTTAAATACCTTCCACTACCCTTCCCAGTCACCATCCCCAGCCCTCTCTTTGCCTCACAGGTGCTTGCCTCTTAGGCTACCTTTTCTCCCTCCCCAAAACCTACAACTTGCCTCCCACCTGCTTCTAGGGATGCTTTGAAGATGGAGGAGAGTGTTTTCCCAAAGTTCCCAGGGCCCTCTGGGGCCTCATCAGGGCAGCATATTATTAGCTAAAGCACAATGGCAGCAGCAGCAGCAGCAGCAGCTATAATGAGTGCTCTCCCAACATCCTGTCGCCAGGGCCACTGGCACGCATCATTAGCCCCATTTTAGAGATGGGAAAGCTGAGGCCCAGCGTCACCATTTGTGACCTGCCCACGGTGCCATGATGAGTCAGTGGAAGCCCAATGCAAGCCTGCTGTGCCTTTGTTTTCCTTCCTGCCTGAGGAATGGAGGGTAAAAAAGAACTGCAACCCTGGGAATGTCTGGCCTTTCCCTGGAGAGGGAAAGGTGCATCCAGACTTGATGGTTCCGGCCTGACAAAGCCTGGCCTTGGGTAGGGGTAGAGACAAATGAGTACGTGGGGTCCAAGGCCCCTTCCACACGGGACACCAACCCTAGGTGGCATTGCTGGGACACTGTCCCCTGCAAATGTCTCTAGCTATTACTTTGTGGCTAAGACCTTGGCCAAGATGGTGGTGATTGTAGTGGTGGTGTGTGTCCTGGTTTGAGCCTGAAAGAGAAGAAATTGACATGGAGGAGGGAGGAGGGGAGGGACAGCAGTGAGCTCGCATTCGCTGAGGGCTTTTCATGTGCCACCTACTTTACATGCAGTTTGCCATCTCATCCCCACTCTACAGAGCAGGAAACTGAAGCCCAGATGGGAAGTCATTTCTATCAGAGTTGCAGAGCACGTGAGAGAAAAAGTCAGGATTTTGACCAAGATCATTTGGCTTGAAAGCTGTCACTTTTGAAGTAGCCCACCCTGCCTCTTTGGAATTTCTTTGAGAGAGCTGGGGTCTGCAAAGGTCAGTTTCATGGGCATGTGACTCATGTGACTGCACAAGGTCCCACACTCAGAAGGACCACCCATTTGGTTTCATTGGTTCTGCTGTAATCATCTTGAAATTCCTAATGATTTTTGAACAAGGGGCCTTGCTTTTTTTTTTTTTTCCCCACTGGGTTCTACAGATTATGTGTCTAGTCCTGGATCTATGCACGAAAGCTTACAGGACCAGATGCCTCTACCTTGTGGAAGGCCTTGGCCCGACACTTCCCCAGGAGTCTAGGTGAAAGGCTTCGACTTAGGGCCAGGTGCGGTGGCTCACGCCTTTCAAGCTTTCCCAATCACAGAGCCTGAGCAGGAAGGGCTTGGGGAAGACCTTGTGGGAGGAGAGGCCTGATGGAGACGGAGCCTTGGTTCACTGGGGAAGGCTGGGTACCTGAGAGAGCTTTAGAGTGAGAGGCTGGAGGCCACAGAAAGGGGACCCAGGAGCCCTCTGGGTGGCTGTGGGCTGGTGGAAGGCCCCTTGCTCTGGCTATTAGTCATAGGAAGTTGCTGAGAAATTGTTGACATATATAATCGTGACTCTTTGATGGTCATAACTGGATGGGTGGTGTGATCAGCTTTTCCTTTTAAGCAAACACACTTGGACTACTTTTCAAGTTGTCACCAGGGGAGACTGCGGACAGTCTTTATTCCAACGCTGCTGCTGCAGGAGATGTGTTTGAAGCTCTGCTGCACATCTCCTCTGCCTGTCTCTGGTTTTTAGCTGCATCTGAGGTGGGTGGATGTTTCCTTATGAGTTCAGTCGTCTACTCACAGCCTCCCACCTCAGGTGCTGGAGACGCGTGACTCTGATTTTCTGCCTCAGGCTGGGCTTCGGGAACTCACTCAGCCTGCTGCAAGCATAGCCGGGAACGCGGAGGTTCCCAGAGAATCTATCTCAGTGCCTACAAAGGTGACTTCAAAAGTGCAAACTTGTGGCACATGCTTGTAATCCCAGCACTTTAGGAGGCCGAGGCGTGGGGATCACTTGAGGTCAGGAGTTTGAGACCAGCCTGGCCAACATGTTGAAATCCTGTCTCTATTAAAAATACAAAAATTAGCTGGGTGGGGTGGAGCGTATCTGTAATCCCAGCTACTTGGGAGGCTGAGGCAGGAGAATTGCTTGAACCCGGGAGGCGGAGGTTGCAGTGAGCCGAGATTGTATCACTGCACTCCAGCCTGGGCAACAGAGCAAGACTCAATCTAAAAAAAAAAAAAAAAAAAAAAAAAAAGAATCACACACTTGCATTGATTTTCCTCTTTGCCAACACACCATCCCCAAGTCTCACTCCTGCTTCTGTGGGTCATCTCCTAAATAAATGGCTTGAATCCTGGTCCTTGTCTCAGGCTCTGCTTTTGAGGCGCAAAAGCTGAAATAGGTGGGATTGCCTGTGGTATCACCACTTCCTCTTCTGGACTGTCTTTCAGAAGCTGAGGCCTGACCTTTTGTATCTCTTCAAACACAGCAACCTTCCGTCTTCCTGGAGGAGGAGATTGATTGCTGCTGCCAATAGCCAGATGCAATCCAGAGCAAAGCTTGGTATCAAGCTTGGGTGATCAATCACATTCCATATGCAGTGACAGCTGGGCCGGAGGCCCGACTGAAGGGCTAGACTTGGCCAAGACTTGGCTTCAGGTGTGATGTTGGTCACATCCTTAGTTGTGTGATCTGGGGTCAGTGAGGCAACTTTTCTAGGCCCCAGGAGCTTCGTCTGTAGAATGAAGGGCGGTAACACCTAGCTCCCGGGTTTACTGTGGGATCGTTTTGTGATGGATAAACAGCTATACATACATGAGCTATGACTGCTGGAAAACAAGATGGTGGTTGCAAGTTAAAGAGGTAGGGGCCAGTTCATGGTGAAGGCCATGGCTCCATGGGAGTCTGAGCACATTTGGGTCCGTGGTAGCATTATTAGAAGAGCCTCCCCCAAGGCTTCTGGGCTGGGACAAGTTTCCTGACTGTGGTTACCCCCATATGCTGCTTAGGAAGCAGTCGTTGGTTCTTCTTGGGTGTGTCTTAGAGGTACTGTTGGTGCTGAGAAAGGGTTGGGGTTCTGGGCTTGTTTTGTGGCGTTCACGAGCTGGTCTGTGAAGAGAAATGGGTGATCCTGGGGATGAGCCGAGAGCCGGCGCACTGGGCTGGCGGGGTGTGGGGCAGGGGTGTGGGTATTGCTGTGAACACAGCAGTGTGCCATCTGTGCATCTCACAAATGTGTCCTGAGCAGAGGCCATGTGCCAGGCACTGAGCTAGTGCTCAGATGCAGCCGGAGACAGAGCCTGACCCTGCTGGGACTCACATCCCACGGGGGACAAGGCAGTAAATAAAGAGTTGAGGTCAGGCAGTGCCAGGAAAGAAAAGAAAGCCAGGCGAGGGAATGCAGAGTGGCGGGAGGGCCACTGACTTGGAAGAGTGGCCAAGGAAGGTGGTGTGAGGAGCTGACACTGGGACGGAGCCTGGAGTGATGGGAGAGGTGAATCAGGAGGCTGTTAGGGTAAAGGCAGAGGGGATACTGCAAAGCCCTGAGCGGGGAGAGTGTTCAGTGTGTTTGAGCAGGGCTGCTAGAGTGGTGCAGGAAGGTGAGGGAGAGAGAGAGAAGAAAGAGGGAAGGAGAATGAGAGAGAGGGAGACAGGGAGGGAGTGAAGGAGAGATGGGGAGTGAAGGGGAGAGAGGGAGATAGAAGAGGGAGAGAGTGGAAAAGAGAGAGAGAGAGAGGGAGAGAGAAAGAGAGGGAGAGAGAGAGAAAGGGAGATTGAGAGAAGAGGCTCCAAGTCAGAGAGTCCAGAGAGGTGATGGGGAGGTCAGACCATGCAGGGCTTTGCAGGCCCATGTAAATTTAGTTCAAGTCTAATCTTTGTCACTAGCTGCTGTGTGACTTTGGGTACATCCCTTCCCCTCTCTGGGTCTAGTTTCTTCATAGGTAAGTGAGAGGCTGGACTAGTAGTTCTTACCCCTACAATATCTACTTTCAAAAACACCCCTGCCCAGACCCCACTCCAGTGAGTTGAATCAGAATCTCTGGAACGGGACCCTGAGTGCTGTGTGTATTCCAAGCTCCTCCAGTTGACTCTGAGCAGCAGGAAGTGAAACCCTGGAGGAGTGGGAAGGTCTTTAGGGCAGCAGGGGTGGCACCAGCTGGGAGTGTCTCTGTCTCTTCCCTCCGTCTCTGCCTCTTACCTAGGGTTCTAGCAGTGTCAGCCTGCAGCCTGTCCCACACCAGACCCCCAAATCTGCAGAAAGAGCAAATCAACCCCGTCCCCTTCTTCCTTTCTACAGACCCCTGCAGCCAGAGGGCAAGAGGCAGGGGTGACCCTGGGCCCTGGGAGGTTTTGTTTATGGTGCACATTTCACTTCTACAGGATCCTCACAGCTGCGATCTTGCCTCATTGCAGTTGCCAACACCGAGGGGCTGTCTTCACCCCGTTTGCTGATTCCCCAGGTTCCTCTTTCGGGCATGTTCCTGTCCCTCTGTGTTCTCGTGGCTGCGTGGAAATGGACCGCGGCCCAGAGGGTGACTCAGAGGGGAAGCCCCTGCGCGGCGAGGCTCCCAGCGGCTCCTGGATTGCGTAAGGGCTATTTTTGAGGAGATTGCAGACATCTGATGAATCATAGCAAACACACATGGCTCCAGCGAGGGACAGCCCTTCCTCATGTTGCCGTGGAAAGTGGAGCTTCTCAAAATGAATCAGCAGAGCCCGAACCCCAGGTCTGTGGGAGGAGGATGAGGGTGTGAATTACACATTTCCAAAGTATTGGGGTGCGGTCGCCTGGGCCTGGCAGCGGGGGCTGCAGGGACCCTAGTCTTTGGTTTTCAGTGACTCAAAGGTCCTCCCTCACTCACCTGAACTTGGCACCTGGAACCTCCTGACACTCCATCCATCTGGGGCGGTCACTTGTACTTGCTGGGGGCCAGGGAGAAAGTGAGGGTGGGTGCAGCCTAGTGTAGCTGCTTTCAAATGGCGGCACACAGGGTCTGAATCCAGAAATCCAGAGGCCATTCCTTCTCTGGGTTGCCCATATGAGAAATTCCTGACCACAAGGAGAAGGCTCAAACTACACCTGCTAGGGGTAGGGGAGGCCCCTCTTGCTTCCCCGAGCTCAGAGGCGTGAGGAGTGAGTGGGAGAGTGGAAGGGTGGTTGGGAGCTGTCAGGCTTTAGAATTAGACAGTATTGGATTTGAGGCCCCAAACCAATACCGCAGTTGGAACAAGTCCTAGGGCGTAGCCGAGCCTCGGTTTTCTCATTTGTCAAATCAGGAAACAATATCTAAACACATGAGGATTACCTGAGGCAGCCGACGGAATGCAAAGAACCCCTACTCTGCAGACAGGGGCCTGGGCCTCGGTCTGTTAATGATTAGCTGTGTGTTCTTGGGCAGGTCGCTGAACCGTTCTGTGCCCCAGTTTCCTCCTCTTTAAATGGGGATAATATAATAGTGCCTTCCTCACAGAGTTGATTAATAAGCTAAGAGATGCAAAATGAAAGGAAGAGTGCCTGCTGTGTATAATGCATGCTTGGTAAGTGCTAGCTATTGCTATGCGAAGTAAGCATCATAGCAAGGTGTGGTAGATTTATTACGGTCAGAGCCCAGGAAAGGGTAGTTGCCATCATCATCATCATCAATCATTGTCATTTTTTCTAGAGAGCTGAAGTAGATTTGGATAAAAGCTGGCGGGCCTCA
Organism: Cacajao melanocephalus; assembly: GCA_963573385.1. Taxonomy (NCBI): domain Eukaryota; kingdom Metazoa; phylum Chordata; class Mammalia; order Primates; family Pitheciidae; genus Cacajao; species Cacajao melanocephalus. The sequence goes on along the minus strand of CAUYLG010031552.1, from coordinate 7,033 downwards.
GGGGGCATTAGAGAGAGGAAAATCTGAAGTCACCGTGGAAGTCAGACTTGCAGTCTCCTTCATCATTTGCTTAGTTTGGTCCAAAGCAGAGAGAGATTTTGCGATGAGCCGGACAGCAGGAGAAAGACAAGGGGAACAGTCTGTCTTGGAGAACATGGAAGTTCCAGGGTGTCCTATTCATCTCTCTGCAAAGATGGAATGACCTTGAGGATTGCCCAATTCATAGCGTGCAGAGAGAGCACTGAAGATACCCCAGCAGAGAGCTTGGACCCATGGCAGAATCAGGTACTGAAGCTGAGAGATGAGAGTTTCCACAAAGGCACTGCTCAGAGCAACACGCTCTGCTGGGCAGTGGCGAAGAGTTCAAGAGAGTTTCTGTGGCTGCTGCTGTGGGTGAACCTGCTTTCTTACAGGCATGCTGTTGAGGTTCTGGGTTCTGGCTGGGATCTCTTCTATGTATAAGCCTTACAGCTGAGCTTGAAGTTAACCTATTTTTATAACCAGAATGTGGTAATACAGTGCTTCACACTCCTGGCTGCAAATATGAATCACAGAGAAAGCTTTTAAAAATAATGGTGCTCAGGCTCCACCCCAGGCCAATTGAATCCGAATGTCTATGGGTAGACCTGAGCATTATGTGGTATAAAAGCTCCCAAGATGGTTCCAGTTTTCTTCTCTGAACTGAGTTTTTTTTTTTTTTTTTTTGCTTCCTTTTATCTTGAACTACCTGCGGCTCCCCATCCCACCCCAACCCAGCTGATTCCATTCTATCTTTTCCCTTTTGTTGAATTATTCAGCCATTCAAAAAGAATTTATTGAGGGCCTACTGTATGCCAGAAACTGGTCTAGGAACGGCAGATACAGCAGTAAACAGGAAAAGACAAAGGCCGTGCTTTCATGAAACTTATGTTCTTTTATTTTTTTTTTAACTTATTTGGAATCTTGCTCTGTCACCCAGGCTGGGGTACATTGACGTGATCTTGGCTCACTGCAACCTCCATCTCCTGGGTTCAAGCAATTCTCCCGCCTCAGCCTCCTAACTAGCTGGGACTACAGGCACGTGCCACCATGCCTGGCTACTTTTTATATTTTTAGTAGAGACAGTGTTTCATCATGTTGGCCAGGCTGAGCTGAAACTCCTGGCCTCAAGTGATCCACCCATCTCAGCCTCCCAAAGTGCTGGGATTACAGGTGTGAGCCACTGTGCCCGGTGGAAACTTATGTTCATATGTGGGAAAGACAGAAAATAAGCAAAAAATGAAAAGGAATATTCATGGTTAGAGATCAGAAAAATAAATCAGGTAAGGGGGTGTGAAAGTGATGGGTCATCAGGGAAGGTGATAATGAAGCAGAGACTTGAATGAAGTGAAGGAACCACCACATAGAAATGTGAGGTAGAACATTCCAGAAAGGGAAGCAATTATCACCCTGAGGAGTGAATGTGGAGCACATTCTCTTCCAGTGTCTGCCATTCTACTCCACCCGTTACGATGTATCCAGTAAATATCATCCACCCATTCCTAACTAGTTTCTTTGGACTTGGCTTAGCCATTTGAGTTACTGGCCTAATATCGGGTAGGAGGTGGAGATACAATAAATGCTAATCCGGAGTATCGCTGATGGAAATAGTGCTGTCTCAGTTTGGCTCCGCTCATATCTGGATGGGCATTCTGCCTGACAACCATGTGTTAAAACCATGCGCAGGTTTAGAGAGAAATTAGGAACTAGACGTCTCAGATATATTTCCCCATGTGTAGCCCCATCGATCTGATGGCTCTTTTATTTGATTGTATAATCCAAACTCAAGGTCAGTGGACATCAGAAACACAGCAGAATTCAAAATACGTGTCTTCTCCTTACCTGCCACAGTGTCTGTAGTTGCCTTCTTTGGGTCACTCAGTGAGGGGTCTTCCAGAGACAAGCCTATTAAACAAGGTTCAGGTGTTCTGTTATCTATTAAGGTCCCTGAGGACCTTGCACAGACTGGGATCTTGATGGAATAGGACATGGGGCAGGCAATGTTTGATTGAAGAGGAGAAGAGGGAACTAATAGGATGAGATCTGGGGCCATTGTCTCTCAGGATGGCATGAGGGCACTGAGGTTGTGGAGATGGGGGTGGGCAGGGAAGGCCAAGGCCACAGATGGCTCTGTCATATTCTACTGAGGCCTGGTGTGGCAGTCTTAAGACAAGTCTGGCAAATTCATTGACGCTTCTCCCATGGACAGGTGAGATCTATGTCTCCTCCCCTTGCAGCTGAGGTGGGCTTAGTGACTCTCTTGTGAGCAATAGAATACAACAGAGGTTTTGCTCCATGATCCCTAGTATGGGTCACAAAAGCCCATGGAGCTTGCATGGAGTTCAGTAACCCCAAGACTACTGTGCTGGAGAGACGCATCTGGGCACTTAGCCTAGAGCCAGCCTCAGCTGCCAGTCGTCTTGGACTGAGGTTTCATGTGACCGAGCAAATAGAGATGTCCAGCCCAACTGAGCCTTCAGATACCAGCTCTGACTGGCATTGACTCCAATTTCGTGAGAGGCTCCCAAGCAAGGGCTGCCCATCAAACCCTTTCTGAATTATTGACCCACAAATTCATGAGCAAAATAGAATGGTTGTTGCTTGTTTTACACCGTTAAATGTTGGACTAATTTATTTCATAGCAGTAGTAACCAGAATGCCTTGTATCCAGCCAGCATTTTGTGTCTCATATTTATGGGCCAAACAAAATGATAATGGCAACTCAGAATGGGCTGTCCTTGGGTAGTTGAAAGAGAGAGAGGGCAAGAAAAAGGGTCTCATGGAAAAAAGGGCCTATAAACTTGAAAATAAATTTAGAGATGATCTTGTCCAAATCCTTCTTTTGAGGGCTGAGGGGAATAACTTGCTCAAGGTCACTGGGATTGTTTGGGAAAGACCCAGGACTGGGATCCAAGTTCCAGCATCTGGACTTCTATTTTCTGTGTTCAGTTTTTCTTTGCCAATACAGGTCTATGGGGATAAGGGGGTGGTAGGGCAATTAATTCAGATTTCCCTGGGATGGGTTTGGATTCGTTAAGTTAAATGTCATTCTGGATCTCCCTGGAAATGACTCTTTATGGAATTCCTTGACTAGAATGTCCTCCATCTGTCCATTTCTGCGTGTCTGGATTCTTCCCAGGCCATCTTCTTTTTGACTTCTTCAGCAATTTAATCTATATGTATTTACAAGGCACTTCTTTTTTTTTCCTTTTTCTTTTTTTTTTTTGAGACGCGGTTTCACCATGTTGGTCAGGCTGGTCTTGAACTCCTGACCTCAAGTGATCTGCCTGCCTTGGCCTCCAAAGTGCTTGGATTACAGGCGTGAGCCACCACACCTGGCCGACAAGGCACTTCTTATGTGCCCAGGGCTGTAGCGAGACCTGGGGCTCCTTTGTTGAGCAGGTAGACTTCGATCCTGCCCTTGGGCACTACCTTGATCTCCACAGTTAGAAGGAACAGCTTTCTTTGGACTCCAGTCCTGTTGTCTTTGCTCCGTGTAGGACACCACCCTTTTATATACTAATTGGATTAATGACTCATTTCTGGAATCTAAGCTCCTTGAGGGCAGGATTAGTGCCTAGTTCATGGATGTCTCTTCTAAAGCATGTGGCTCAGCACCTGACGCAGCCGCCCTGGCTGGTTTGTAAGGTAGTGAGTTCCCTGTTGCTGTCTGCCATTGGCAGGGAAGGATACATGTGTGATGGGTTAGGGGTGGAGAGGATGAGGATATTAGAGGCTTAGACGAGGGATCTTCATTCCTTCTGCTATGAGTCTCAGTTTCTGATGTGACATCTTATCAACCTCTGCCTTTTACTGAATGCTCACTATGCCCAGCTGTGATGCTTTGGGCTTTATATATGTTTAATCCTCATATCCACCTTCTCCAATACGTGGGATTAAAACCTCTGGCTTACAGACGAAGAATCAGAGCCTGAGGGCCCTGCTTAAAGGCACTCAGCTTGGAAGCAGCAGAATCTGAACTCAAACCCAAGTGGATTTCTATGCCCATATTTTTCAAACTGGAGATCTTTATCTATTGGTAGGTTATGAAAGCAATTAGAAGATCATGATCATCATTTTAAAGTGAATAGAGGCTGGGCTTCGTGGCTCATGCCTGTAATCCCAGCACTTTGGGAGGCCAAGGCAGGTGGATAGCTTGAGGTCGGGAGTTTGAGACCAGCCTAGCCAACATGGCAAAATCCTATCTCCACTAAAAATACAAAAATTAGCTGGGCTTGGTGGCACATATCTGTAATCCCAGCTACTTGGGAGGCTGAGGCAGGAGAATTGCTTGAACCTGGGAGGTGGAGGTTGCAGTGAACCGAGATTGTGCCATTGCACTCCAGCCTGGGCCACAGAACGAGACTCCATTTCAAAAAAAAAAAAGTGAATAGACTAGAAAAGATAAGAGTGCATTACTTGTGGCAAACCCTAAAGACTGGTTTCTGAAAAATCTGGTTCGTGTATACCCACGCAGACATACACACACCCTGGATTCATGTATTTGCACACACTGGCATAGATATATGCACATATATAAAGTATATTCTGTGTCACAATGTGAAATACATTTCATGGCCAAAAGTCATTTGAAAACCACTCTTCTAGGCTGTACTGCTCCAAACTCACCACCAACAAATAACATTTTATTTAGTGCCTAGTATGTGCCGGGAATACTCTCGAAACAGAATAGTTTCTTCTCTGGAAGTCACTTTGACAAATAGCCAAGCCCTCACCCTTCCTGGCTATACTCCATTGCCACCCCCTAGCTGCTTCATGTGCCTCCAGGGAGGCTGCCACGGAAACCAGTGGGCTGGATTTGCAGTGCTTTCCCCAGAATGTCCTTTCTGGACAGCCTCACTGAGCAGTGTGGTAGGATGAGGTATGATGGGGACACCTTGTCAGACCCCTGGGAATTCGGGGCCGGCATCCCCACACCCGCTCAGGTAGGAGTTTATACAAGCTGCCAGGCACCAGTGAGTCTCATTATTTTAGGATGTCTTTATTCATGTACATCTATTCTTGAAGTACAAACACATTGACGTGTTTCTTAAATGACACGCAGGGCAGGTGCTTGTAACAGGAGCCACAGGAGGAGGGAGGAGAGAAGGGAGGGAGGGAGGGAGCGAGGGAGGGAGGGGAGAGGAGAGGAGGGGAGGTGAGATGGTGCCTCTGCTCTTTCTCTGCATTTTTAAGTTGAGGGCCACAGAGCAACAGAGCAGTCAGGAGTCTGCTGATCCAGCCCCTTGATTTTATAGTTGGGGAAACTGAGCTTCAGAGAGGGGAATGCCTTTCCTGGACAACTCCACCCTAGCACATGGCCTTCATCTTCTCCCTTCTCCCCAAATCTGCAGGCTGAGCCAGGCCCCGTCCTGGGTACTGAAACCCTCAGGGCTGCCTTCGCAGACTTGGCCCTGCCATCTGTGCTGCTAGTCTGGCCCTAGCTGTCCTGAGCTCTGGCACCGGGATCCTGTTGTTCTGGGCTCCTCTGAGCACCTTGACCTGGACTTGTTCTTCCACTCCCGTTTGGGGCCAGAGTCCTATTCAAATATTAAACCAGCCCCTCGGCACAGGTAGTGACCAGTTAGAATGGACACTGGCCAAATCCTAGTGTTCCCCTTCTAGGGTACACACTGGCCCTTTGAATGCTAGAGGTGGGTGGTCTGGGGGTGCTGGGGAGGGGACAGCGTGACTGGGATGGACAGTGCCTTTGCCAGGCTTGGGACAGTGGCAACTAGCCACTTAGTTATGAGAGTATGTCATTATTTTAACATCTTTACAGGTGTGTATTGGTTCAATATCAGTCCGCATCTCATCCTTAAACCCACATCCCTGAACCAAGGTGAGGTCTTGGCATGTGATAACAACCTCCAGGATGCCACCTGCCACTGTAGATTTCCAGCGATCACCTCCATCAGATTCTCTCTTGCCAGCTTTGCCTGAAGAGGGCAGGAGGAGGGGGTCTGTGCTTGTCACAGAATGTCTCAGTGCCAGGCCTGTGGTAGGGAGGTGGTTAGTCTCCTAGGGCTGCAGAGGATCACAGATGGGGTGGCTTAAACAGCCGTGCATCCTCTCGCGGTTCTGGAGGCGAGGAGTCTGAGAGCGCCTCTCTCCTGGTTCCTGGTGGTTTGCTGAGAATCTTTGGCATCCCTGGCTGTGGATGCATCATCTTCTCTGCCCTTGTCTTCACATGGTGCTCTCCTGGTATCTTCTCTGTGTTCATTTGGCCTCCTTTTATAAGGACCCACGCCAATGACCTCATCATAACTAAATTATCAGCAGAGACCCAAATTTCCCTATTCCATAGTCACAGGTACTGGGGATAGATGTCCAACATCTTGTGGAGGGATAGATTTAACCCACATCAGGAAGATTTACTCATAATATCTCCTTGTGAACTCTGAGTGGGAGACCTTTTGATTAAAGATTATAACTGCATGTTCCTTCCTTTCTCCCTCCCTTCCTTCCTAAACCCTCCTTCCCTCCCTAACCTTTCTCTCCTTCCCTCTCTAACCTCTCCCTTCCTCCCTCCCTCCTTAACTGCTCCCTCCTTCCCTCCCTAACCTCTCCCTCCTTCTTTCCTTCCTTCTTTCCTTCATTCCTTCTTTCCTTCGTTCCTTCCTTCCTTCCTTCCTTCCTTCCTTCCTTCCTTCCTTCCTTCCCTCCCTCCCTCCCTCCCTCCCTTCCTTCCTTCTCCCCTTCCTTCTTCCCTTCCTCCCTTCCCAGCCTGGGCAATATGGTGAAACCCCATCTCTACAAAGATTATAACTTTGAATGTTCCTCCCTCCTTCTCTCCTTCCCTTCCTCTCTCCCTTCTTCCTTTCTTCCCTTCCTCCCTGCCTTCCTCCCTTCCTCTCTCCCTTTCTCCCTCCCTCCCTCCCTCTCTTCCTAACTCCTTCCTTCTTCCCCACTCCCCTCCTCCTCCCCTCCCTTCCCTCCTCCTCCCCTCCCCTCCCCTCCCCTCCCCTCCCCTCCCCTCCCTTCTCCTCCCCTCCCCTCCCTTCTCCTCCCCTCC
>CAUYLG010031549.1:0-57321 GCA_963573385.1 Cacajao melanocephalus | reverse complement strand
AGGAAGGAAGAAAAAGAGAAAAAAGGAAAGAAGTTCCAGAGACCTAGCTGGTGGCTAGGACATTAAAAAGGATTAAATGCCAAATGTTCATATAATATTAGAAAAATGAAAATTAGGCCCTTCACAGATAGACTTGGTTGTCTTTGGGTAGTCAGAACCCCAGTGATCAAATCCCCAAGAGGCAGGAGGCAGAGTACCTTGCAATAAGCCTACAACAGTGCACCCTATCTTTGTTTTTATCTTTTTCTTTTGTTCACTCTAGCATTCCTAAAACTTACTTGGGTAGATTATTTAAAATTCAGATATTTGGACCTTGCCCCTGCAGATTCTGATTCAGCAAATGTGGCATAGGACCTGGATAGCCAGGGTTTTAGCAAGCACGCCGGGTGATCCTGATGCCAATTGTCTGCAACCACACCTGAGCCACATCGCCCATAATCACGTGCAAAGAATTGCTATAGGACTACAGACTTTTTCCAAGCAGCCTCACCAATTGCTCTGGATGCTCCTTGTCCTCATCTTCCCTTTCACTATAATTGTCTGCTCTCAACCTCTCTGAGGCCCACGGACATCACGTAACCCCAGGTCCTGGTCACAGCCCTGGTACCTGCTCTCTGTGAACTTTCAGGAAAGCTAGTCCCCTCCCTGGGCCTCATTGGCTCATATGTACAGGAGATCATGTGGCTCCTTTGAATCACAGAGTCTGGGAAATGTTAGAGCCGAAAGAATCTTAGAGAGCACTGAGAGGCCCCATTTGTTTTATGAGGGGAGGAACAGGCTCAGACAGGGAACATGGCTTGACAGAAGTTTTACAACTTGTTCATCCCAGAGCTCGAACTGGCACCCACTTCTCCAGCCTTGCCAGGCGTGTGCCTATCCTCCATCTTCCCCTTCCAGATACAGTCTCTGCTCTCCACTATCTGCCATGATCAGGCTGCTGTGCTCTCTGGCTTCCTCCTGCCATCAGCAGTATTGAGATCCCTGGCCTTCTGGCTCAACAGTCACCTGCTCAAGGTCACCTCCTCTACCCAATTCCACGTTGCAGTGACCTTCTCTCCTGGGGTCTAGGGATGGTGAGAACTCTACTGCTGTTAACTCCAGGTTACAACGCCTTCCCTGGCATTCCCCAACTCCCTGTCTATCCCTTTGTAGACACTTTCTCTGTACACATGCCCACCTTGGATTACCCTCATTGGGGTATGCTATGTGTTCCTATGGGGACCCCAGCTGATTCTCTGGCATTGCTCCCACCATGTCTTCCGTGTTATTTGCTTTCCTTGCGTGTATCTGTCTTCTCACAGCCATGTGGCTTGCTCCCTGTTTTCCTCAAATATGACATCAGGAAGGCCTTCTCTGACTACTCTATTTAAAACGCCTTCTCACTCTCACTTCATTTTCATCTCCTTAGTTTGCTTCATTCTTTCTCCTGACCCTGACCCCTACATGACATCTTATCCACTGTAGTCACTTCTTGGTTTATTTTCTGTCTTCCATAACTAGACTGTAAGCCCCTTAAGGGCAGGAATTTCTGTCTGTTGGACTCACTACTCCATTCCCCAGGTCCAGAACATGAACGTCGCATAGTAGGTGCTCAGTAAACATGTGTCAAATGAGTGAATGGATGTTACATTGGGAAGGGCTCAACTTCCACATCTTCTGGGAAACTTTTTCCAGTAACTTTATCCATAATGAGTTTAAAAACAATGATGAAGAGCCAAGAAACCTAAGTTCTAAATCCAGCTCCAAAGTTCTAACTGGGAGCGTGCCAGTCAGTCTCTCTGTTATGAAGTTAATTAATATCTGCTGAAGCTACTTTGCATGGCAGTTTAAAGGCCATGGAATGAGTGTTAAGGTGTTGAACAATGAGAGCACATGGACACAGGGAGGGGAGCACCACACATTGGGGTCTGTCAGGGGGAAATAGGGGAGGGACAGCAGCGGGTGGGGAGTTGGGGAGAGATAGCATGGGGAGAAATGCCAGATATAGGTGAAGGGGAGGAAGGCAGCAAATCACACTGCCACTTGTGTACCTATGCAACAATCTTGCATGTTCTTCACATGTACCCCAAAACCTAAAATGCAATAAAAAATCAAAAAATTTTAAAAAATAAAGTGTTTTGAAAAACATACAACTGCACTCACGCAAAGAGTCTTATTACTTTGATAACAGTAACACCTCATGTGTAAGAGGCCTCTTATCTGGTTATCTCAGCTCTCACAACAGAAAACTCAGAAACAAACAAAAAAAAAAGAGCAGCTAAAGTAGAGCTCATTAAACCTACTTTCTAATGTGATGTCCCTTTTCCGAAGCAGAATCCTTCAGACCCTCCTGCCATGCATTTTATACTCTCTTTACCCAAAACACTAATGAGCTTGTTTTTCTGTCTCTCAAACTGCAAAGCAAAACTGAGACAGCAAAACTCAGGGAAGGAGGTTAGCAGAGTCAAGAATTCACAAAACCAGAGTAATGTGGGGCAAACAATCCTAATAATGCTTTGATAATTCTTGAGAGAACATGAAAATCGTTATGTCCTTAATGATGATCTCGAATCATCCAGAAAATGTTCCACATGCTTTTATGTGGAGAATATACGTAGACATGTTCTACGTAAGCAAACAGGGAGTTGTGTGATAGATTTTAGAAAGATTTTTGTGCAGAAAGATATTGCTATAGAACGCAAGAGTTACACCTGTGGCCATATTTCCCTTTCACTTTGGTTCAAGGTTAAATCTGCAGCTCAACTGTAGAAACTAGAGGACATTATAGTTTTGATATGTGTTCTATTTTCTTCCTCCTAGTTTTGACATTCTATTTTAATTTATTTTCTCTGGTTCTTATTTTTCAATTTATTTTTTATACTATGTTGTCTTATTGTTTTTCCTATAAGCCAAGCCAGAAATTTTGTGGAACAAGGCAAGGATACAAATATATCAATAAATACTACTTGTATATAGGTTAAAGCTTTCCAAAAGTAGGCATTCAATGAAGATGTATTGTCTACAAAGAAAACAGTGACATTACTAGATCAGCAGGAACGTTTCTGAGTTGTTACTATCTTTAGTATCTTTTCCATTTTCTAATATTTAAATCGGGTACAATGAGAAAGGGAATAAAGCTTTGTAAGTTGGTTGCAAAAGAAATGACCATATAAAAGACAATCTTGAGGGTGAAGGATCAATGAAAACACCTATGATTCCAAATCCAGTCCTAGTCTCCCTTTTTCTCGCTCTTTTTTTTTTAATGGGGAAACAATCTTCTGGAGGAATAGAAGCTGATTCTGGTCACTTCGGCTTCTCCTCCATCCCTTATAAGCCAGAAAGAAAGGCAATAAAATCTAAATTTACCCTGTGGCTCACGGCTCCATATTATCTTGAGGCCTCATGGAGTTACCATATTCCTCATTTTTTTAATATATATATATTCTAAAGAAGATTGGTAAGTTGGCCAAAGAGCTTAGAGGACACTTGGTCTTCATAGGCAGAAGTCAACCCACTAGAAATCTGACCTTTGAGGTTCTCCTCTGCTGAGAAGCAGTCACATGTTCCTTGTTACAAAGCTAGTAAGTCCTCAGCGGCTCCTATGAAATTAACAGACTCTAAAGACTCAGCCTAACTCCACTCCCAGTCAGTAGCATCCCAAAGGTAGTAGAAATAAGATTAGAGCAAGGGTGCCCAAGTTCCAGACTCAGTTCTGACTCAAGATGTAACCCTGGGCAAGTCAGGTATCCTCTTTGGGCCCATCTGTAATTGGAGATGATGACTCCTGACACACCTAACTTTCCCGGGAGCAATGACTTATATTGGTACTTAGACATATAGAGACATACCCATGGACATTAATTGCCTCCTCCCCTGTGTTCCAACTGCACTCTCTATGTGTCTCTATTATAGCACCTACCACATTGCCTCATCACAATCTGTTTCCACGTCTGTCTGCATGGCTAAACTGAGAGCCCCTCAAGGGTAGAAACTATGCTAAATTCAGCTTGGCATCCCTCCATTTCTATAACATCATTTGACACATAGCAGGTGTTCATTAAATGTTTTTTGAATGTCAAAAAGGAAAGAAAAATTTATAAATGCAACTCAACAACAACAAAATCCTGACATTTGACTTTGTGACATCACCAAAAACCCTCATATTCTCACAAACACACTAAAACACTTCAGTGTTAAAACAGAGGGCCTCTAGTCTCTAGTGGTCCTTCAACAACCTGAGGATTGTCCCCCCAAAGAAAATTTTGTTTTTAAGACTTTCCAGTTTTACGAAACAAGCTAAGAGCCACTTAATCTTTACAAACACTCTGAAAGATAGATAGTATTATCCCCACTTCATATAAAAGTAAACTGAGATGCAGAGAGGTTAAGTCATTTGTCTGTGAACACACATAGCCAGAAACTGACCAGCAACTGCTGTGGGACCAGCAGGCTAGGCATTTTTAAATTTATCCACTCAATCAAATCAACTGAGTAGAATGTGCAACACAGGCGGAGAGGTGCACTGGGGCATGAACGATGACTCAGAAATATCTCAAAGACCCACTGCCTTAGGAGTCTAAGCCATAGGTCTAGAAAACAAGAAAGAGATTCAGTTTGATAAGAGTTCCAAGGAAAGGGCTTCACGGGAGAATCTGGAGGACAGTGATGCTTGATCTGGGGATGGGCATCACTGAGATTGGGGAAAAACATAGACAGGACATTCAGGCAAAGGAAACAGCATGAGCAAAGACAGAGAAGATAGTTGTCACATTAACAGGAAGAGGAGAAAGAGAGAGAGAGAGAGACAAGTGGACATGCTGATTTTGAGGTTCTGGTGAACATCTAAGTGGAGGTATCCATCCAGCAGTTGGAAATGCAGGGCTGCAATTGGTGAATCAGGAGCAAAAATAGATGGTTGCAAGTCATCTATATAGAGAAAACAGTCCAAAAGCCAAAGGAACTTGGAAGTTGACAACATCTAAAATGTGGAAGAATAAAGAGAAATCAAATAAATTTGTGGTACATGAGGGACAAACAGAAGGACAACAGTTGACTAGGTCAATAGCACCTTCGGACAACTATCAGAAGATGCAGGTGCAGTAAAGAAGGCTTGGAAGAATGTAGGAAGTTATGGAAGATGAAGCCTGAGAAGAAAATAAACATTAACTATGGAAGGTGTGATAGTTAATACTGAGTGTCAACTTGATTGGATCGAAGGATGTAAAGTATTGATCCTGAGTGTATGTGTGGAGTCTTGCCAAAGGAGATTAACCTTTGAGTTAGCGGGCTGGGAAAGGCAGGCCCACCCCTAATCTGGGTGGGCACAATCTAATCAGTTGCCAGTGTGGCTACAATATAAAGCAGGCAGAAAAATGTGAAAAGACTAGACTGGCCTACATGGTTCTCCCGTGCTGGACCCTTCCTGCCCTCAAACATCGGACTCCAGGTTCTTCAGTTTTGGGACTCAGACTGGCTTTCCTTTCTCCTCAGCTTGTGAGACCATGTGATCCTGTGAGTTAATACTTAATAAACTCATATATATATATATATATACACCCATATATATATATACACACACATACAGATCCTATTAGTTCTGTCCCTCTAGAGAACAATGACTAGTACAGATTTTGATACCAGAGTAGCTCTAAAGGAAAAGAATATTAAGAATGGAGTTCTTTCATTGGTGTTTCTGGAATTGGATGCTTAATAAAAATTAGACCCCAAAATGCTAAGGACTCTACTTCTAATAGTATAGAGAACACTGACAGTCCTTGGCATGAACTGTTTAGAGAATTATGCAAAATAAATGCATTTGCCACTCCTGATTCACCACTTGTGAGAGGCAAGGAGTTTAATGACTCTATACATAATACCTTTGACCGTATGTGGAGAACCGAAGAACATAATGAAGCTGATCGGTTGCTGCTAAGTTCAGCGGACAACGTGATGAAAGGAAATGATGAAACCCAGAAACTCTCACTCCCAGCTTCAGAAGCAGATACTGAGCCTCAAATATGCTAAGATTGCCCCGAGTGACAGCCTTGCATCCTGTAGAGAAAGAGAGCTGAAACTGTGGAAAAACAAACACAAGCTCTTATCATGCAAGTGGCTGACCTGCAGTGAAAGGTGAGTTCACAGCCTCACCAGGTGTCTACTGTTAAAGTGAGGGCATTGATTGGAAAAGAATGAGTCAACAGTGATGGCCTCCCCTGAGGCAGTTGCCAGGGAAGATAATGTTGATTCTCCTCAGGAGCCATCCCCAACCTCACTGTTTGCTGCTAGACCTATAACTAAAGTCCCAGTGGGTCCCTAGAGGTGAGGTTAAGCGTGTGACCCATAAGGAGGTGCACTACACTCAAAAAGAACTACTTGAGTTTTCTAATTTATATAAACAGATATCTGGATAATAGGCATGGGAATGGCTATTAAGGATGTGGGATAATGGTGGAAGGAACATTAAGATGGATCAGGCTCCATTTATTGATCTGGGCCCACTAAGTAGGGACTCTGCATTTAATGTCGCAGCTCAGGGAGTTAATAGTTTATTCGCTTGGTTAGCTGAAATATGGATTAAAACATGGCCCACTGTGGTGAGCTGAAAATGCCTGATCGCCCTTGGTTTAATGTAGAGGAAGGGATCCAAAGGCTTAGGGAGATTGTGATGGTGGAGTGGATTAGCCACTTTAGACATACTCATCCCAGCTGGGAAGTACAGAAATATACCCTTGACCAATGCCTTGTGAAATAGATTTGTGAGGGAAGCACCTGCATCTTTGAAGGGCCCTGTAATTGCTCTTCTCTGTATGTCAAATCTAACAGTGGGAACCACAGTCACTCAACTACAAATTTTAAAAACAATGAGAATAAGTGGATCCTGAGGTGGCAGGGGCCAAGTGGCAGCACTCAACCATCCAAGGCAAGGTGGGCGTAGCTACCGTAATGGACAGCAGAGGCAAAGCAGCAATCAGAATAGTCTGACTTGTGTAGAGCTCTGGCATTGGCTAATTAATCATGGTGTTCCCAGAAGTAAAATTGATAGGAAGCCTACTGCATTCCTACTTAATTTATATAGGCAGAAAACTTCTAGGTTGAATGGACAAAAGACTAATTTGAACTTTATAATTTGAACTTTATAATTTGAATTATAGAAACAGAGAATCATGACCCCTCAATCAATTTCTGACTTGAGCCAGTTTACAGACCCAGAACCCCTTGACTGAAGGGGAGGCCGGGTCCCCTTGAGGAAGGACCCCACTATGCTATTGACAATTTATGCTGTTCATCTTTCTCCCGTCCTTACCCAAGGAGACCTCCAGCCTTTATCAGGAATTGTGCCATGGGGAAAGGGAAATGATCAGACATTTTGGGGACTACTGGACACTGGCTCTGAGCTGACATTGATTCCAGGGGACCCAAAACGCCACTGTGATCCTCCAGTTAAAGTAGGGGTTGTGGAGGTCAGGTAATTGGTGGAGTTTTAGGTCAGGCCTGACTGACAGTGGGTCTCCGGACTCAGTCTGTGGTCATTTCTCCAGTGCCAGAATGCATCATTGGCTTAGACATACTTAGAAGCTGGCAGAACCCCCCACATTGGCTCCCTGTCTGGAGACTGGGGACATTATGATGGGAAAAGCCAAATGAAAGCCATTAGAACTGCCTCTACCTAGAAAAAGAGTAAATCAAAAACAATATCGCATCCCTGGAGGGATTGCAGAGATTATTGCCACCATCAAGGACTTGAAAGACACAGGGACGGTGATTCCCACTACATCCCCATTCAACTTTCCCATTTGGCCTGTACAGGAGACAGATGGATCTTGGAGAATGACAGTGGATTACTGTAAGCTTAACCAAGTGGTGACTTCAACTGCAGCGGCTGTACCAGATGTGGTTTTATTGCTTGAGCAAATCAACACATTTCCTGGTACCTGGTATGCAGCCATTGACTTGGCAAATACCTTTTTCTCCATTCCTGTTCATAAGGCCCACCAGAAGCAATTTCCCTTCAGCAGGCAAGGCCATTAATATATTCTTACTGTCCTCAGGGGTATATCAACTCTCCGGCTTTGTGTCATAATCTTATTTGGAGAGATCTTCAACACTTTTTGCTCCCACAAGGTAACACACTGGTCCATTACATTGATGACATTATGCTGATTGGATCCAGTGAGCAAGAAGTAGCAAACACACTAGGCTTATTGGTGAGACATTTGCATGCCAAAGGATGGGAAATAAATCTGACTAAAATTCAGGGACCTTCTACCTCAGTAAAATTTCTAGGGGTCCAGTGGTGTGGGGCCTGTCGAGATATTCCCTCTAAGGTAAAGGATAAGTTGCGGTGTTTGGCCCCTCCTACAACCAAGAAAGAAGCACAATGCCTAGTGGGCCTATTTGGATTTTGGAAGCAACGCATTTCTCATTGTGTGAGAAGTGACCCGAAAGGCTGCCAGTTTTGAGTGGGGTCCAGAACAGGAGGAGGTTCTGCAACAGGTCCAGGCTGCTGTGCAAGCTGCTCTGCCACTTAGGCCACATGACCCAGCAGATCCAACAGTGCTTGGGGTGTCAGTGGCTGATAGGGATGCCGTTTGGAGTCTTCGGCAGTTGAGACACAGCACAGGCCTCTAGGATTTTGGAGCAAGGTGCTGCCATCTTCTGCAGATAACTACTCTCTTTCTGAGAGACAGCTCTTGGCCTGTTACTGGGCTTTGGTGGAAACTGAACATTTGACTATGGGTCATCAAGCCACCATGTGACCTGAACTGCCTACCATAAACTGGGTGCTTTCTGACCCATCTAGCCATAAAGTGGGTCATACACAGCAGCATTCCATCATCAGTTTGAAGTGGTACATATGTGATCGAATTCAAGCAGGTCCTGAAGGCATAAGTAAGTTACCTGAGGAAGTGGTCTCCACTCCTGCCACCCTGCCTTCTCTTCCCAGCCTGCACCAGTGGCCTCATGGGGAGTTCCCTACGGTCAGTTGACAGAGGAAGAGAAGACTAGGGCCTGGTTCACAGATGGTTCTGCATGATATATGGGCACCACCCAAAAGTGGACAGCTGAAGCACTACATCCCCTTTCTAGGACATCCCTGAAGGACAGTGGTGAAGGAAAATTTTCCCACTGGACAGAACTTTGAACAGTGCACCTGGTTGTGCACTTTGCAGGAAGGAGAAATGGCCAGATGTGCAATTATATACTGATTCATGAGCTGTAGCCAATGGTTTGGCTAGATGGTCAGGGACTTGGAAGAAGCATGATTGGAAAACTGGTGCCAAAAAAATCTGGGGAAGAGGATGAGGGTGGACCTCTCTGAATGGTCAAAAACTGTGAAGGTATTTGTATCCCATGTCAGTGTTCACCAACGGGTGGCCTCAGCAGTGGAGGAGTTTAATAATCAAGTGGATAGGATGACTCGTTCTGTGGATTCCACTCAGCCTCTTCCACAGTCACCCCTGTCATCACCCAATGGGCCCATGAACGAAGTGGCCATGGTGGCAGAGATGGAGGTTATGCATGGGCTCAGCAACATGGACTTCCACTTACCAAGGCTGGCCTGGCTACGGCCACTGCTGAGTGCCCAATTTGCCAGCAGCAGAGACCAACACTGAGCCCTCAATATGGCACCATTCCTGGGGATGATCAACCAACTATCTGATGGCAGGTTGATTATATCGGACCTCTCCCATCATGGAAAGGGCAGAGGTTTGTCCTCACTGGAATAGACACTGACTCAGGATATGGGTTTTCCTATCCTGCACACAATGCTTCTGCCAAGGCTACTGTATTAGTCCCTTTTCATACTGCTGATAAAAACATACCTGAGACTGGGAAAAATAATAGATTTAATTGAACTTACAGTTCCACATGGTTGGGGGGAGCCTCAGAATCATGGAGGACGCACTTCTTACATGGCAGCAGCAAGAGAGAATGAGGAAGAAGCGAAAGAGGAAACCGCTGATAAACCCATCAGATCTCAGGAGACGTATTCACTACCAGGAGAATAGCATGGAAAAGACCAGCCCCCATGATACAATTACCTCCCCCTGGGTCCCTCCCATGACACATGGGAATTCTGGCTGATACAACTCAAGTTGAGATTTGAGTGGGGACACAGCTAAACCATATCATTCCACCCCTGACCCCTCCAAATCTCACATCCTCACATTTCAAAACCAGTCACGCCTTCCTAACAGTCCTTCAAAGTATTAACTCATTTCAGCATTAACCCAAAGGCCAAAGTTCAAAGTCTCATAGGCAGAGGAACAAGGTAAGTCCCTTCCACCTATGAGCCTGTAAAATCAAAAGCAAGATAGTTACTTCCTAGATACAGTGGGGATACAGGTATTGGGTAAATACAGCCATTCCAAATGGGAGAAATTGCCCAAAACAAAGGGGTCACAGGGCCCATGCAAATCCTAAATCCAGCAAGGCAATAAAATTTTAAAGTTCCAAAATGATCTCCTTTGACTCCAGGTCATGCTGATGTGTGAGTTCCCATAGTCTTGGGCAGTTCCACCCCTGTGGCTTTGCAGGGTACGGCCTCCCTCCCTGCTGCTTTCATGGGCTGGCATTGAGTGTCTGCAGCTTTTCCAGGCATATGATGCAAGCTGTCAATGGATCTACTATTCTGAGTTCTGGATGACAGTGGCCCTCTTCTCACAGCTCCACTAGGCGGTGCCCCAGTAGAGACTCAGTGTGAGAGATTCAACCCCACATTTCCCCTCCACACTGTCCTAGCAGTGTGGTCCCCCACCACAGCAAACTTTGCCTATGCATCTAGGCATCTCCATGTATCTTTTGAAATCTAGGCAGAGATTCTCAAACCTCAGTTCTTGACTTCTGTGCACCCACAGGCTCAACACCACGTGGAAGCTGCCAAGGCTGAGAGTTTCCATCCTTTGAAGCCACAGCTCGAGCTGTATGTTGGACCCTTTCAGCCACAGCTGGAGCAGCTGGGACAGAGGACATCAAGTCCCTAGGCTCCACACAGCACAGGGACCCTAGGCCCAGACCACTAAACCATTTTTCCCTCCTGGGACTCTGGGTCTATGATGAGAGGGGCTGCCATAAAGGTCTCTGACATGGCCTGTAGACATTTTCCTCATGGTCTTAGAGATTAACAATAGGCTCCTTGCTACTTATGCAAATTTCTGCAGCCAGCTGGCATTTCTCCCCAGAAAATGGGTTTTTCTTTTCTATTGTATTGTCAGGCTGCAAATTTTCCAAACTTTGATCTTCTGCTTCCCTTATAAAACTGAATGCCTTTAACAGTACCCAAGTTACCTCTTGAATGTTTTGCTGCTTAGAAATTTCTTCTGCCAGATACCCTAAATCATCTTTCTCAAGTTCATAGTTCCACAAATCTCTAGGGCAGGGGAAAATGCCACCAGTCTCTTTGCTAAAACGTAACAAGAGTCACCTTTGCACCAGTTCCCAATAAGTTCCTCACCTCCATCTGAGACCACCTCAGCCTGGACTTTATCGTCCATATTGCTATCAGCATTTTGGGCAAAGCCATTCAAGAAGTCTCTAGGAAGTTCCAAACTTTCCCACATTTTCCTGTCTTCTTCTGAGCCCTCCAAACTGTTCCAACCTCTGCCTGTTACCCAGTTCCAATGTCACTTCTACATTTTTGGGTATCTTTTCAGCAACATCCCACTCAACTAGTACCAACTTACTGTATTAGTCCGTTTTCACACCACTGGTAAAGACAAACCCAAGACTGGGAAGAAAAAGAGGTTTAATTGGGCTTACAGTTTCACACGGCTGGGAAGGCCTCAGAATCATGGCAGAAGGCAAAAGGCACTTCTTACATGGTGACGGCAATGGATAATGGGGAAGAAGAAAAAGCAGACACCCCTGGTAAACACATCAGATCTCGTGAGACTTATTTACTATCACGAGAATAGCACAGGAAAGACCAGCCCCCATGATTCAATTAACTTGCCCTGGGTCCCTCCCACAACATGTGGGAATTCTGGGAGATAAAATTCAAGATACACCTCATTTGACTGGGGACACAGCCAAACCGTATCAACTACCATCCATGGAATCATTGAATGCCTTATCCACCATCATGGTATTCCATGCAGCATTGCCTCTGACCAAGGCACTCATTTTACAGCTACAGAAACGTGACAGTGGGCCCCTGCTCATGGAATTCACTGGTCTTACCATGTTTCTCATCATCCTGAAGCAGCTGGATTGACAGAAATGTGGAATGGCCTTTTGAAGTCACAATTATACCAACTAGGTGACAATACTTTGCAGGGCTATGGCAAAGTTCTCCAGAAAGCTATGTATGCTTTGAATTAGCATCCAATATATGTTACTGTTTCTCCCACAGCCAGGATTCATGGGTCCAGGAATCAAGGCATTGAAGTGGAAGTGGCACAACTCACCATCACCCCTAGTGATCCACTAGCAAAATTTCTGTTTCCTGTTCCCACGGCATTACATTCTGCTGGCCTACAGGTCTTAGTTTCAGAGCAAGAAATGCTGCCACCAGGAGACACGACAATGATTTCATTAAACTGGAAGTTAACATATCCACCTGAACACACTGGGCTCCTCCTACCTTTAAGTCAACAGGCTAAGAATGGAGTTACAGTGTTGGCTGGGGTGATTGACCCAGACTATCAAGATGAAATCAGTCTACTACTCCACAATAGAGGTAAGGAAGAGTATGCATGGAACATAGGAGATCCATTAGGGCGTCTCTTATTATTACCATGCTCTGAGATTAAAGTCAACGGGAAACTACAACAGCCCAATCCAGGCAGGACTACAAATGGCCCAGACCCCTCAGGAATGGCTGGGGTCGCTCCACTAGGAAAGAAACCACGACCTGCTGAGGTGCTTGCTGAAGGCAAAGGGGATACAAAGTGGGTAGTAAAAGAAGGTAGTCATCAATACCAGCTACTACCACATGACCAGCTGCAGAAATGAGCACTGTAATTGTCATGAGTATTTCCTCTTTCTTTTGTTAAAAACATGTTTGCACATGTATACACTTGCACTATGAAAATATCTTCATTTTATTTCTTTTCCTTTATCATGTGACATAAGATTTATTAACTTCATATCAGCATTTAAGTACTGTCAACTTTATGCAACAGTATTTGGATTGGGGATTGGTGCATTTCTGGGGGTACAAAGATAGTTGTATTATGTTAGGCATAATTATGACCTTATTATTGTCTGTATTTGAAGATTACGTATGATCTCAGGAGATGTGTATGGATTCAAGTTGACAACGAGTGGACTTGTGATGGTTAATAATGAGTGTCAACTTGATTGAAGGATGCAAAGTATTGATCCTGGGTATGTCTGTGAGGGTCTTGCCAAAGGAGATGAATATTTGAGTCAGTGGGCTGGAAAAGGCAGACCCACCCTTAATCTAGGTGGGCACAATTTAATCAGCTGCCAGTGTGGCTGGAATATAAAGCAGGCAGAAAAACATGAAAAGACTAGACTGGCCTAGCCTCGCAGCCTACATCATTCTCCCATACTGGACCCTTCCTGCCCTCAAACATCGGACTCCAAGTTCTTCAGTTTTGGGACTCGAAATGGCTTTCCTTGCTTCTGAGCTTGCAAACGGCCTATTGTGGGACCCTCTGATCATGTGAGTTAATACTTAATAAAATCCCCTTGACATATATATACATATATATGTGTGTGTATATATATGTATATATATATATGTATATATGTATATATATGTGTGTATATATGTATATATGTATATATATGTATATATATATTTATATATACATATTACTTCTCTGGGTTTTTGGAATATATATATCTCTCTCTCCCAAAAAATGTATATATGTGTATATATATATATAATATATCCTATTAGTCTGTTCCTCTAGAAAACCCTGACCAATACTGGAGGTGAGAAGTCTGAGGGAGCAACTTTGGTCAACTTGGGTACAGTATGAAAAGGCAGAAGTCAAGTCAATGAAATTGAGAAGTAAGTTGGTCAAGAAGTGAGGATAAATTCAGGAAATTTGATAAAGCCTCTGAGAAAATTTAAAAATACATTTTAAAAATCTCTTGACACATCTGGTTGTTCTTGGGACAAACCAGCTGCTTGGAGAGCGAGGGCTTCAGTCCGTTCCATGAGGTTGTGCTGGGCTAATTCCCCCACCCGCTTACTCAGCCTCGCCTCATCAGCACCGAGTTCCAGACAGCTAACATAAGATGCAAGAGCTGATTTTTAAAAAGCGCATTGTTGTTTGGAATCTTGTAGCAAGATGAATATATCAAAGCAAATTTAAGCGAACATAACTGCGCTGTTGAGAGGTTAAGCACTATTCTAAAAAGACTGTCATGGCATAAAACCCACTGTGATTCCTTCTCCAGCACTGTGCCCTGGGTACCCAGGCAGCTTACGAGCCCCACAATACACTCCCAAATATTAGCTAGCTATCATCATCATTATCATCGTTATTACTGAGCCGGATCACCGCCTCTATTCAATAGACGGGACTCCAAATGACTCTGAACTCTTTTCAACCCAAAGCTGCCTCAAAAGCCGAAGATTTGCCATCCCAGAGAGCATTCTGAAGGCAGCTCTCCCAGAGCTGTCAGAAGCCGCTTGGAGATAGTAGCACCTTGGGAACGAGGGTTCAACATGCCAGGCTGACTCCTGTGCAAAATATGTTTGTGTGTGACATTCTGGCACATTTTTTCCAAAAAGTAGTCTCTCCAGGGTTATGGGCACAGCTCACATTGTACCTGGAGCATCACAGATGTCTTCCACACCATCTATCAGGATCTGGACTGCCTGCCTTATACTTGATCCCAAATGCCTCCAAGACAATTACCCTAATATTTAAGAAACAAATCACAAGGCAAACAGATTCAGCCAGATGTGGTGAGAAGAATGCTGAGCTTAGAAGAGGCTCACTCAGACATTGCGTGCTGCGTGGGCTTAGGCCAGTCACGCACCCTCTCTGGAGGTTCATCTTTTCTTACATAGTATGAGGAGGCTGGACTAAAGGATCTCTAAAATGCTTTTCTTCTTAAAAACAAAGAACAACAACAACAACAAAAAAAAAACAGAACTCACCGTGTTTGGGTGATTATTAAAAACTATTGAAAATGGTGAAAAACAAAGGAGCCACGGAATTATCCAGATAAAGTGGCAAGTGTGGGAGGCACAGGAAAAAGGGAAAGAGGAAGCCAAAGACCTGCGATGAAGGCCTGGGAGAAGTTACAACAGCCTGGGAGCAGCCCCACTGAGAAATGGGACCCCCTGGGGCCAAGGCAGGCTTCTCAGCCTAAGCTAAAGCAGCGTCTCCGTGGGGGACATCCGTTTGTTTTGATCTTTGCTGCCCACCAAGTGAGCTGTTGAAAGCCCGGGGCGGGAGCCATCAGCACCCGGCCCAAGGGCTGGGGAAGGGGTCCTTACCCATCGTGTTGTTGGCTCTGGAGCAGGCTGTGCGCTTCAGGATCTCGTGCACCTAAAACGGGACGACAGCAGAGCCATGAGTGCCTTGTCCCCCCGCACCGTGCGTCACCCTCACCACTGCCTGGCAGGGATGGGAGGCGCCTGGTCCCGTTTGGAGTGAGGGGAAGCCAAGCATGTGCCTGGCTCTTTGTCCGCACATCAACCCCGCTCAGACTTGAGGACTTGGAGGAAACAAGGGATGTAAGCCCCGCGCACACATCCCCTGCCCCTTCGCCCCACCCTGAAAAAAACAAATGAATAAAAGTCTAGAAATGGACTGCAGTTACAGGAGGTAAGGAAAACAGAGGTGCCCAGCCCAGACCAC
Source organism: Cacajao melanocephalus (assembly GCA_963573385.1). NCBI lineage: Eukaryota > Metazoa > Chordata > Mammalia > Primates > Pitheciidae > Cacajao > Cacajao melanocephalus. The sequence continues at coordinate 41,551 of CAUYLG010031549.1, read as the reverse complement.
AAAGCCTCGGGAGCGCCGGGAGGAAGCACTGGGTCTGTGGGGTAGGGGCAGTGTCTGCCGCCCTTCCTGAGGGAACCTCGGGGAAGGCGGGGTTCTGCCTGGAGGGTCACGGGGAGGGGCAGGCCCCCTCTCCCAGCCTGAAGCCGGGCTGACAGGGAAAGCCAGTGTGGCAGCAGAAAGCGCTGGATGTGGAGGTAGATGCAGAGGGTCCTGGCCAAACGTCAGGAGGGTCAGCTTGGATCTGTAATGGGGTCATCTCGTGGAGCTGCGGTGAGGCCAGCCAGACTGTGAACAGGAAAGTGCTCTGAAACGGCAAAGGGGCTACCTATATGTTGTCACTGATGTCTTTATTTCTCCGTTTTTTCCCTGGGTCCTCATCTTGCCTCCCTGATCAGAGCATATCATACACTTCCTTGAAGATTCATGTCTTAGAGCACAATACTAGGCACACAGCAGTTGCTGAGTCAGTGGCTTCGCCTGCCTGAAGCCCCACATGCCCAAAACAGCCTACAGAATCCCTTGGCCTATGGGGCCTGCAGGGTACTCTGTTTCTTACATGGGAGGAAAGGGGTGCTTCCCACAAAAGAATCAGGGAGGGACAAAGGTGGGTCCTTGTAAACTTGTTGGCCAACTAGTGACTTCCTGAGTCCCAAGCCTATGCCAGGCTATAAAGAGATGCCCAGCAATGAAGTCTGGTTTGCAACAAACAGCTGAGGTGCTCAGACACCCACAAAGAAGCAGGCACAAGGAAGACATCCATAGATGTAGGTGAGGTCCTTCAACCAAAGTACAGGGCAGAGTAGACCCCAGGAAGAAACTCAAGGCTCTTTTCCCCTGTTCTCGGTGTGGGGTAAGGAAGGAAGGAAGATGATTCCAGAAGGAGAGATGAATGCTAGAAGATGTGTTATTCCATCATTATTTACACTCCCATAGCCACAGCCTAAAGGGAGTGGTAAATAAATAACTGCAGGGCCCAAGAATTTAATTCTGCTCCTAATATAGCGCAGTAATTCAACAGCAATAATAATTAAGAACAGCATTTATATGGCATTGTATTATTTTACCAGCACTTTGCAATTATCAAGTAATCTCCACAACACCCTATAACTCCCCCATAGCCGTGGGACTCAAGCCACAGTGACATTTAATTGGCTTGTAATAGCATCAACCAAGAAAATGGGACATTAATGTCTCTTTCCATTGGAAGAAAAAAGAAATCTTATGCCTATTTTAATTCTGCCTAAAACACTGGATTAAGGGATCTGAGATTTCCTTGCCCATCCTGCAAGTAAGAGTTAATGCCATGTTTGCAGGGCGCCTGGGAAATATCCTAGCCTCCTCTAGTCACCTTTCCCTTCGTATTCATATATTTTCTTACCACCCTATTAGCTGGGAGGTCCTTGCAGGTATCTAACCCTTATTCCTCCTGTGGAAACTTCAGTTCTTTTGTAAGGATCAATGGCAATGCACTTCCGTGCTTCCCATGTGGGCATGTATGTGTTTCTGGCATTCCTTGGGTCCCTCTTTCTCTCTTCTGCCCATAGGCTAAGTGACCTCTAGGGTGATAGAGAACTGATCGGTGAATGGAGATGTTCTACAGATCATGCAGGGCCACAGAAGCACAGGTCATATGCAGATTTTTATTAGAATTAATCATCCTACAAAATTCAAACACTTGACATAAAGGCAAAACGACTGTAAAAGAAGGGCTATGGTCATGAGTGTTTGCTTTCTTTTTTTTTTTTTTAAGATGGAATCCCGCTCTGTCATCAGGCTGGAGTGCAGAGGCACAATCTCGGCTCACTGCAACCTCCGCCTCCTGGGTTCAAGCAACTCTCTTGCCTCAGCCGCCCAACTAGCTGGGATTACAAGCACCCGCCACCACACCAAGTTACTTTTTTTGTATTTTTAGTAGAAACGGGGTTTCACCACGTTGGCCAGGATGGTCTCAATTCCGGAACTCATCACAATCCACCCACCTCGACCCCCCAAAGTACCAGGATGATAGGCGTGAGCCAATGCACCCGACCAAGTGTTGGCTTTCTAGTGAATGGGCTGGTAATATTATCCTTGGACAAACTGCCTAACTAGCATTCCTTGTTATATAGATTCACATGACTCTGTCATGGAAGTTGAAAGAAGGGAAAATACAAAAAGAAACACAGCAGCCCAACAATCCAAAGGACTATTTTAGTCCTTGTTCTGACACTAACGATCTATATGATTTATTTTCAATGCATTGCTTCTCAGAGCCTCAGTTTCCTCAATTATAAATCAAGAGGTTCACCTAAATAACACCCCTCCACCAGCTATGACAGTCCCTGCTTTTTTTAATTCTAAGAAGAACTTTATAGAGAACTCATAAAGAGAAGATGCTCCTCTCAAACCACGAGTGAGGGCAGTTATTTGCTATTTCTTTTGGGGAATTGGGAAGCTCTTGCGTACTCTTCTCAGTTGCCAGGCAACTCCAAGCAAATAATGGTGTGAGGTGGCAGGAAGGGTAAGAGAATGCCCTGCCAACTAGGGACTCAGCCCTTCCCCCACCCTCTTTCCTAACACAGTACATCCATTTACTTACAATGCGGCTGCGGGTGGCATTATCAAAGAAAGTGTCCTTTTCCTGGATGTTGTACCTGGAGATGCCAAGAGAGCAGATGGCAAATTCATTTCATTACCCTTGCCCTGAGACCACTGCCACCCAAGGCCCACAGCAAGCCTTTAGAAAGCAACATAGCAAGACGTATGAGATACACACACATACATACACACACACACACACACACACACAGTTTATGCTCTACTAGATCCAGGAATTCTAGAAACTCATCCTAGAAATTTATTCTATGGAACAAATTCAACACAATGAAAGAAAAAATAACATAAATAATGCAAAGGTATTTATAATAAAGATTATAGCAATAAGATGCAATGCCAAAATCAATAGAATAGAGTATCATGGCAGCCACTGAAATTTATAATTATGAAAACTGTGTATAGAAAAAGATTACACCATGTTAGAAAAATATTATATGATGATAAGTTTCCAAATGGAAAGTATGTAAAAAAGATATCAGTGCATGAACAAAGACAGTAAAATATACAAAACAAAAAGAGTACCATTTCAGGGTGTTGGATTATCACTCTGATTCTTCAAAATTTCACTTAATGTCACTGTCATCTCATTCGTTAGATACCAGAATCTTAATTATGCAAGGGCTGCATCTGTTTTTAACTTCACACACTGAGCTTTCACTCAGAAAATAGCCCATGGGGCATATTTGTCATGCTAGAGGATGCACTGATGAAAGAAGGAAATATGCTCCCAGCGCCCCAGAAGTCCCAGTCACTGGGATGTACATTTCTCCAAGTAACTGATGCAGAGTAGAAGATGATAATATGCCGACCATTGCTATGAAAGCTCAGAGGGTGAAGCATGTGCTTCTGGTTGGGAAGAGCAGAATATCCTTCAAAAGGAAGTTGTGGATGAACTGGTCTTGAAGGACAGCAGAAGTGAACAAACGGAGATGCATGAGAGGTGACCATTCAGATGCCAGTACCAACATAAAGGAAGGCCCAGGAATGGGGATGCAGGGAAGCCACACAGGAGCAGCAAGCCATCATGCAAGGCCCAGCTCAGCCACTTAGGGCGGTGTGACCCTGGACAGACCTAGACTTCGGTTTCCTCTCTATAATAGAAGATAGATCTAGACAGAGCTAGATAGATTAGATCTGGGTGGCCACCTCACAAGGGGGCATGAGGACTCAATGAGAGGGTAAAAGCATGCAGAAGAAATAGCATATGCGTGTGTGTAGGATAATATTGAACACAGCAAAGATGGATAGGAGATAGTCTGTCATGGACAGCAGAAACACTGCTCCACAACTTCCACCTCCAAAAAAGAGAAGGTCCTTCTTTCTTTCACTGTGAGAGCATGCTTCCTTGCATTCCTCCATGCCCCGGCCTTTCCCTCTCAGCTCCATTTTTCACCACCCTTGATGGTTGTTTATTTTCTCATTAGCTCCTAAAGCAAAGTTGATGCTTGGCGGCTGCATGTCCCACTTCCCAGCCGTGCCTCCCCCTTCCAAATGTTTCCCAAGTAGCTATCTCTGTGAAGAGCTTTTATTCACTTTTCCTAGGCAGGGTTCAGCGGCAGGAGAAGACTCCTGAGAGTCAGTGAGTGTATAAGTAAGTAGCTTGGATCCAGACACCTGGAAGCTTCATCCACCTTCTCTCTGGTTTATCATATCCTGTTGAAACCCTATTAGGCTGGCAATTGGGCAGAAGGTTTTCCTACAGAAGACACACAGGTGTCTGACCACTTTCTCACAGAGTTCCAAAGTTTATTGTTGGCTGCTGCCTGGTTTGTCCTCCATCCTGCAAAATGGCCAAATGGCAGATTTTCCACTGGACAAACACCCAGGGCTGTTTGGGATAATCTCACATGGGGAGGGAGTTCACAAAACAGGCACAAGGACAATGTCACCATGAGAGCATGCTTCCTACTCTCTCTCCCAGACACTGGGGCACCCATTTTGTGAGCCCCATGGCTGAGGCATAGAACAGTGTTCAATTTTCCTTCCCATCCCCTCCCACATCCTTGCTCCACCAGCTTCAATACTCACAGGTACATCTTCTCCCTGGAGAATGGATAGGAGAGATTTTTCATCTTGTTGTTGCTGTGTTCTGGAACTCGGGGCTGCAGGGGCGAGCTCAGCTTCTGCAGAACCGCGCTGAACTTCTTTGCAATGCTGCCTCCTGCTTTGATCTCGTACATCTGTGAAAGGAAAAGCCACAGGTCTGAAAAGACAGGCACTCCCTGCAGAGAGGAATGGCTTCACAAAAGCTGTATGGATACAGGTTCCTAGAGGTGAACATTGGAGAGAGGAGGAGACTGGGAGAAACAAGAAGAAGGCCTTTCCCTTTTCCCCAGTGCTTTCCCAAGGACCTGGACTCTGGACTCCTCTCAATCCTTTATGCTCATGGAGGTGAGCAGTGCAGAGAAGTAAGTGAGGAGTCTAAACTTTCTATAACACTTGATATCATCTTAAGAGAAACTGCAGACCTACTATGTGACCCTACTAGATGCCTGACACAAATTAACTCCAATGCTTACAGCAACCTTGCTGGGTAGGTAATACTAATTCTATATCATGATGAGGCAATTAAGGCTCAGAGAGGTGTAGCGAATTAACAAAGTCCACATAGTTAGGAACTGGGTGACACAGCCTGGATTTTACTCGTGTCAACCTAATCCAAAGTCTATAGTCTGAAACTACACCACGCTTCTATGTAATCATCCAGCAACACGTTCTTTGTGTTTTTCTTAGGAAATATCTGTGTTTAAATGAGTTTGCTTTCAACATATTAAACATTTCATGAGTAAGGCATAGATTTAGTATCAAGGTAATTATTAATATTTATAGTACATACAGTTCTTTTTTATAATGCATAGCATGTTTTGCATACATTATAGTTTTTGGTCTTTATAATTTGCAAATGGAGTCATTGAGACACAGAAGTTGTATTTCTCATAGCAAAGCTGTGATAAATTGATGACGGCCACACATTTTTTACACAAATTCTTTTAAGAGGTAGCATCTCTGTTCCCAACCCCTTTGGATCTGTGTGGGCTCTGTGGATGCTTAACCAGTGGAGTATAGCAGAAGTGACACTATGCCAGTTCCATCTTTTAGAACAGGTTTCCCCAATCCCCGGGGCCACAGACAGACTAGTACTGGCCCATGGCCTGTTAGGAACCGGACCACACAACAGGAGGTGAGTGGTGGGTGAGCAAGCACTACCGCCTGAGCTCTGCCTCTTGTCAGATCAGCAGTGGCATTAGATTCTCATAGGAGCATGAACCCTACTGTGAACTGCTCATGAGAGGGATCTAGGTTGCATGCTCCTTATGAGAATCTAATGCTTGATGATATGAAGTGGAATAGTTTAATCCTGAAACCATCCCTGCCGCCAACCCACACCCTTGGTCCATGACAATATTGTCTTCCATGAAACCAATCCCTGATACCAAAATGATTGGGGACCACTGCTTTAGAAAATGGACAGCATCAGCCTTGGTCTGCCTTATCCCTTGAAGCCCTGAGTCACACCATAAAAAGTCTACAGAGGTGCCCTGAGAGTACCCAGTGAGGGAAAGACACTCACCTGAGCCCAGTCTTCCAGCTGCCTTGCCAAGCAGTGGGCATGCAACTAAAGCCTTCCTGAACCCTCCCATCCAGCCTCCCCCCAAGTTGGCTACCACCAAGTGGCGCCAGTAAAGCAGAATAATCAACCAGCCCACCTCTACCCAAGTTTCTGACCAAAAAAAATCATGAGATAAAATAAAATGCTTTTTGCTTTAAGCTACTAAGTGTGGGTTAATCTGTCAGGCTGTGATAGATATTTAGAACAAGAGGCAACATCCAGATCTTCTGACTTGAAATCCTATTTCCTTCTCTACCATGAGAGCTTCACATTACTTCAGTGCAGAGGGGCGGTAAGACTGGTATGAAATAGTTGTCTTCATACTTGGGTACCTGAAATACTCACTAAAATAGAGTGAGAAAATGCCACAAAAGATATATAAAGTACTTTGAGGGTTCAAAGAGAGGAGACAGCACATTCAGTTGAGGAATTAGGAAAATGTTTCATTGAGGAAATAGCATTTCAGTTGGATTTAGCAGAAGGGTAATGTTCTTCCATTACCATTTTGTTCTTTAATAAAATAATGGTAAGTAAGGATAGGGCAAGAGCCTCCCCAGTCTAACAACTAAAACAAAACCACCATTTATTTACTTCTTCTAAAGTTTTTTCTATGCATTTTTATTTAATCCCAATTACAAAATTGACACAGTTCAGGTAAACAAACAAGCTGAAACCATTAAAGTATATTAACTAAATGTTAGGCGTTTCCTTTGACTTCCAACCCAATTCCCCGCCTCGTTTCCAAAGGAAACCTCTCTTAACTGTTTGGAATATATTTAATCCCTGCTCTTTCCGTATAGATAGAACTAGGTTCCTTCCTAGGCAACTATGACCATACTTCACATATTGCTCTATAATCTGCTTTTTTTAATTTAACATTATATCATAGATCTCTTTCCAGGTCAGTTTGCATACAGCTACTGTAATGGATGTGTAATATTACACTGTAGACATGAATACTAATTTGCTTAGCCATTTCCCCAATGACAAGCATTTATTTCATTTTCTATGCACGCTTCATATCTTGTTTTGATCATATTTCTGTTAACATTAACTTATAAATACTTTTGATGAATAAGGCTTGAACAGATACAGGGAAAGACATTCTAGGCAAACAAAAAATGTGGAAAAGTTCAAGCTGAGTTTAAAGAGGATTACATGGGCTGGTTTGCTTGGAGAAAGGGGTTCTCCTAGGCAATAGTGACAATCACCTGTTCTTCCATTGCCTTGTGCAACAGATCTCCATGCACTGGTCTCAGGTGGCAGACTCAGCTGGGACAAACTGAGTCGAGTGCATGAAGATCTGTTGCACGAGGCAACAGAAGACAGTGAAGGGTGTGAACAGTGACAAAACCGGAGCTGTGAATTGAGAAGATAATCAAGTGAGTTGTGTGAGAAGAAGGGTAAGCCTGCATTCTGAAACAAGGGGATCATTGTTTCTGGTAGCATATAGCATTTATTAAGCATCTCCCGTGGGCCTGGCTTTCCATGTACTTTAGTGCTAATCTTAAAATATGTTGCAAAGCCAAGAGAGTTAAGTATCTCAGCCAAGATCACACACATAGTGTTGATAAGCTAATAACTGATGTGATTTAAACCCTTGGCAAAGCCCGTGTTCTGGATGCTTTACTCTTCTGTTTCATTTGCTAAAATGTGAGTTGTCATGGGGAAAAGCAGTGTACAACTTACAATACTGCCTCTATTGACATAAACGTCTTGGCCTTTCTACCAAACCTCATCGATCACTACAATGCACAGAACTCACCTCTCAGGTGTCTTTGGCCTAGAAAAAAGACTACCTCACACTGTCACAGCACACCTCTTCATTCAGTGCAGGCCATTCAGTGCAGCTTCTGACCAGCCACCTGACCTGCACTGAGACGACGGAGTTCACCACACCCGTACCCATGTATCTTTCAATAGCATGTGTGCAGAAATTGAAGTTTCAGAGTGGGAGGGAAGCTGATGGCCTCTGTCCTCCAGATGCCTTTGAATGGCGGATTTGGACCAGCCATGGCTATTCCTTCTCTGTCCACTCCTCTCCATCTCCACCTCTGCTATCCCAATGTAAGTAACTTTTAATAGTTTACAAAAATAACTGGTCTATAACCAGTCTCTTCACATTTTCTCTTCTAAGGGTTGCCAGATGTAACAAATAAAAATACAGGATGTCAAGTTAAATGTGAATTTCACATAAACAATGAATAATCTTTAGCATAATTAGGTCTCATGCAATATTTGCAACCTACTTAAAACTTAAAAAAAAAAAAAGTAAAAACAATAATTTTTTAAATGTAATTATGTTCCATGTGGTATTTGGGACATACGTATACTAAAAAGGTATGCATTCTTTATCTGAAATTGAAATTTAACTAGTCAACGTGTGTTCTATCTGACAGTTCTACTCATGCCCACCTCCAATTCAGTCTCTACACTGAAGCCCAAGTGAGGTTTCGGAAGCAAAAACCTAATCCTCTTGCCTCCTCATTAAAAAGCCTTCAACAGTCACCCATTGCTCTTAGGAAAAAGACCAAAACTCTTAACACATCCCATGGAACCTGTAGACATCTCCATATTTACCTTTCCAGGTAGTTCCTGCTGACTACACCCAGATGCTGGCTGAGCTGAGCACATCTCCTCCCAAGTCCCTACGGCCCCCACCTTCCGACACCCAACCTACTGGCTCACCAAGCTCTGTTCACGGTGAGGTCTCACGTTATTGTCACTTCCTGGGAAAAGGTTTTCTTGGCTTCCAAACCATGGCAAGTCCCACCTTCACAGTATTTCATGAGCCCTAATTCCCCTTTTTCGTTAACACTTATCACGGTTGTAATTTTACACTTATTTGAGTGATTGTTTGATGAATGTCCAGCCATCCCTACCAAACCATAATCCCATGAGGACAGGATATGTCCAAAATGTGCACTGTTGTTTTGTGAATGACTGAACGAAGGAATGAGAAATCTCTGGGGAACCACCATTGACAACAGCAGTTGCTGTCACTAGAGGAGCACAGACTGGTATCCAAACAGTCATAAGACAACTGGTCTGGTCTTGGCAGAAATAAACCAGGCTAGAGGTGAGCCAAAAGCCTAAGGCCTCAAATAGGCCAAAAGGCTCCCCTTCCTCCTCCTACCAAGTACAAAGGCACCCAGGAGTGCAGCACCCACCGAGGCCAGAAATGCGTGCATTTAGTTGATGCAGATTTCTAACCCAGCAATTGTCTCAGGGCCTGGCTCTGGCAGACGTTCAGCTGAGAACCTCCAGGCAGTTCCGGGAGGTTCCACCTATTGTCCACCTTGGCAATAGATCTAGTAGGGCTCACTTAGAGACATGGGCTAAAGGGTGTGGGCTCCCGTGCTGTTTCACTGGGACCAGGAGTGGGACCGGGGTAAGTTTTGAATGTTTCTTGATGGACGATGCTCCGTATCACTGAAAGGAATATTGTTGGAAGACCAGAGTACCACCGGAAACCTCACGGTAACATCAGCTGCACAGCTTGAGCAAGACCCCAGGCTGAAATACCATATCAGACTTGTGCTGGAAGAAATTTCCAGACTTCAGGGACTTAGGGTGGGGATGAGGCAGGAGCACGCCCACAATAAAACACACGTAGATGTCCCCGGTGGTACCACACCATGCACACTGGACTTGAGGCAAAGGACCTACTTCCTGCCTCCAAGCTGTCGTGTGTTTTACCTGTTCCTGAGACTTCCTCCCTCCTCTCCCACCTGGATGACTCCTGCCTCTCCTTCCCGACAAGGCTCATGTACCAACCCTCCCAGGAGGCCTTCCTTGCCCTCTCACTTCCTGCCATGCTTTCCTGGTACCCTGTGGATGAATACCTGCCTCATAAAATATATTGTGGTTTGCTTTTCTTGACTTACGCATCTGTCTCGAATTCCCAGTTGATTTGTCTGTTTCCCCAACAAACTGTGGCCTTTGGAGAGCAGGGACCCTGCCTGTGTGCTGGCACACCGTGAGGACAGGCGGATGCCTCCTTGCTGACAACCAGTGAGATGGGCAGCTCTGGGCCAGTCATTCCCCTCTCCCAGCTTCTTCATCTCTGAAGAGAAAACAAGGGAACCTCTACTTCCTACCATGATGGAGTAACAGGGACTCATTTACTCTCCTGCCTGAAACAACCAAAACACCCAAACAAAATATATAAAATAATGATTTTCAAGATACTGGACATCGGGCAATGAAAGGCAGTGATCCCTGAGAGATGGGAGACAGAAAAGAGGAACTCTGTGAGTCCAGCTCGCTGCCTTGAGAGATGAGGGGAGACAGGTGGAGCCCAGGAAACTCCCTGAGTTGAGAAGACCAAGCTCTAAGTATGGGGAAACAAGGCAACTAGAGCTCACAGGACGGAGCACCCCACAGAGCTGCAGAAGGTTCCGTTTGAGTACTCAGCGGCATGAATGTGAGGAAAGTACCCAAGACTGGAGAGGGAACCATCTGAAACAGCACTTATGCCCACCAGCTGGATGGGAAAATCCCCTAACTCACAGGGCATTGGGCAGCATGCTCAGACTGACTCAGTAATGGAGGATAATTCACCTTAGACTGAGCGCTGCTCCAGACCCACCTAACAAATCATAAAGGAGGAAACTGAACCAAATACTTTAAAAAGCATTGTCCAATGGCTTCGAACATTTAATGAATAAGAAACATTCATTCATGGCACAAGCATCTCTGAGTACCTCCTAGATGTCCAGTCCTGAGCTTGGTGGTTGACAGTGGCAAGCGCCGGAGAAACACAAGGATGATAACAACCCCTTCTGTGTATGGACTGTTTGCAGTGTACCCAGCACTTCCCTGAGCATCATTTCATCCACAGTCCATACAAACTCTGTAAGGCGTGCCTGCCAGGTAGGATTAGCATCTCTACTTCATAGATGAGAACACGGAGACTCAGAGGGGCTGAGAATGGCCACATTCAGGGGTAGAATCATGTCAGGAACCCAGGCTTCCTGCCTTCCCCTTCTAGAGCCCTTTCCTTCAACCTAATGTCCTTAGATCCTTGGCTGGCTCCATGGACTGCCCATGAGAAGGAAGCAGGCTGTAGTGCCCCTTTCTGTCCCGGCCAAACCCAGCAGCCCAGGCTCTCCTCTAGCCTTCAACGGGATTCAGGAAAGACATCCCAACCCTCTTTATTATTATTAATACAATCAGCAGTGGCATCCTTATTACAGTTATTCTTGGACATCAGAGAATTATGAACAGCCTCAGAAATGGCGAGACACATGTTAGCCAGCTGTGCCCCATTATGCCCTCCCTGGGTACATGATACGCCTTTCATGTGCTTAAAATCATAAATAATTTTTAAAGTATGTTGCTCTTAATTTTTATTCCAGGGCTAAATGTGGTTCTCATGAAAGCACACTTTGGCCTCACTGCCACAGTCTAAGGGGTTTACTGTCTTTTCTTACTTCTTTTTTCCTCCTTGTCTCCCTCAGCCTCTCCCCTCCAGAGGGGCAGAGCAGTGTGGTCTGAGGGATGATTTGTTTCCTTTTTATATTAAAATCATGTGCTTTCCTCGGGTGCAGGGAATGAAACTGCATATATTGGACAGTATACAAGGCACTGTTCCCATTTTACAGATTAAAAAAAACTGAGGCACAGAAAGTTTCACTAACACGCCCAAGGTGCACAAACATTGGGAGATCCGATGATCCTGAAGATGAAGGAAAAGGTCTAACAGTATAAAATAGAAACAACATAATCTTAATGACCCATGAGTCACTAATGTCTGCAGTGGCCTAAGAATGTCTCTCCCAGCAGCAGGCAGGAAAGGTCACCCAGGAAGAATGCAGACTCGGCATAGAAACAGAACGTGTGCCGCAACTGGGAGCACATGTGTCGACAGAAATTAATGCCCATCATCTGCCTCTTTTTATTTATTGGTGCTTTCCTCTGCTCCTCCTCCAGTCACTGGATCATCGAAGTTCAATGGTTATTACTTATGGCATCTCACTCATCTTGAGAGGTAGCGCTGGGCTGAAGATGATCATCATACCTTTTTACTCATCCTGAAGACTCAGACACACAGAGAAGACAAACCATGTGAAAGGGGTGCAAGTCACTAGCTGGACAAAGATGGAAAAATCTGGAGCTGAAGAAGAGAGGACCAAGAGAAGCCAAAAATGCCGTGGAATTCACCCACTGCTCTCCCCCCGCTCTCCAGGTGGTGCCTGTGAGAGGCACACACACACGCACTGAGGAGGACCTGAGGGTTCCGTGCCGCTAAGCATCTGTCCCTCTCACTTGCTGCACATTCACCCATGCAAGTGAGCGTTAAGCTCTTCACCGATCAAAAGGGAGACAGCGCCAGGAGCAGCCAAGGTCAGCTACAACCTGGAGCCAAAGGGAGACTTGCTCTGTGCACACCAAGAACAGCAAGAACAGGGACTGCCCATTCCCCTCGGCGCCACCCGTGCCACAGGTAAATTTCCCGATGGCAGCAACACTGAGTGTAGACAGACAGTGATGTATTTACACAGTGTACATTCTCTAGTGTGTAATTCTGTATTTGCTCATGGTTTTAGATTCTGTTGTCAGGGGGTCCTCTACACATGAATGAATGTTTGCTGACTTATAAAATTTGGGATTAAAACCAAGCTTTTAAAATTACATGGCTGACAAGGCTGCTTAGGCACCATGCCTCCTGCCTCCTGTGGCAGCCCAGCCCCTGGCCTGCTCTCTAAGCTGCTCCCACCCTAGCTCCCCTCAGTTCCACATGCAGTCCAGGGTTTTCTTACCTTGGGGCCTGTGGGCATGTCCTTCCCTCTTCTGGAAGGTTCTCACCTGCTCTTCCCACCCACAGACTCCTACCCAGTGCTCACATCTCAGCTTAAATGGCACCTTTCCTTCCTCTCCCCTACCACCATCTAAATGAGTCTCCTCTGCTCGGCTCTCTCATCATTCTTCAGTCTTTTTCTTCTGTTGGTGCCTCCTAATTTGTTTCACTTTTAATTTTATTTTATTTTATTTTATTTTTTGTGACAAGATCTCACGCTGTCACCCAGGCTGGAGTGCAGTGGTACAATTATAGCTCACTGCAGCCTCAACCTCCTGGGCTCAAGCGATTCTCCCACCTCAGCCTCCTGAGTTGCTGGGAACACAGGTGCATGCCACTGTACCCAGCTACTTTTTTAAATTTTTGTTTAGCTTTAGTAGAGATGACGCCTTGCTTTGTTGGCCAGCTTGAACTCCTGGCCTCAAGTGACCCTCCTGCCTTAGCCTCCCAAAGTGCTGAGATTACAGGTGTGAGCCACCATGCCCGGCTTTGCCTTCCAATTTAAAACTAGCCATATAACATCTGAATCCTCCCCACACCCATGGGGCCAAGGAACAGTTGTAAGTTTAGTGTAACCACTAAATCATCAGCCCTCAGCAAAGTATCTGGTGCATGATAATACTCAATAAATATTCACTGGATGGCCGGATGGCTGGGTGGAAAATGTAACTTTCCAAAGAACCTCTTATATATAATCTAGCCCCATTAATTGAAGGGGCTGCTAAGGACACAGATCAGGGCAGCTATAACAATACACGTACCACCATGATGCCCTGCCCTTTTCTGGCAGGAAGCCCTCTGGGAGCACAGGATTCCTGCCTATTGCCCTTGGATGGAGCCTCAGAATCATCTCAGCATCACCCTCCAGCACGCCACCACCACTGGGTGAGATCTGCTAGGCATGACTCTTCTTCGTCCTTTCGTTCACTACCAGCATTTATTTAGTGCCTGCTATACAGCAGGCACTGTTGTGGGTGCTGCTGATAAAATGATTTAGAATAACTTGCTATTATAACACATTTTTATATTTTTAACTTCACTGCTTCTGGGCCCTGAGTCACACTTGACCACTCACAGGCCTTCACTGAGTCACTGGGGCCTGGGGTCTTCCCAGGCCTATGTGCCCATCCAGAACATGGCCATGACCATCTCAGCTTCCTCACAGGAACTGCAGCACTTAGGAACCACCAATTATATTTTCTTATTTTTGACAGTGAGAAGCATTACAGAAAACAAAATGAATAAGAGCATTCTGCACTCTTTCCAGTCTATTTAAATAGCAATCAAAGAGCAAGCACTGAAAAGCCCATAAACGTATCAAATATAAACCCTATCCTCCCAGCTGTGCCTCTATTGAAAACAACTGTTAGAGAACAGGCAATGAGAGAAAGAGGAAGACCCCACCTAGAGCCAACCAACCCCATGTAAACGGCATCAGTTCTAGCTCATTTGAAAAGCTCCTGATGATAATCATAACAAGAATCTGTCCAGTAAGTCATGTTGAAGGCTAAGTAGGCAGGAAGCCTCCTTCCCACCACCAAGAATCTACAAGTTCTCTATTCTTAAGAAAACTCAGGTCGGGTGCAAAGGCTCATGCCTGTAATCCCAGAACTTTGGGACCACAAGGCAGGTGGATCACTTGTGGTCAGGAGCTTGAGACCAGCCTGGCCAATGTGGTGAAATCCCATTTCTACTAAAAATACAAAAATTAGCTGAGTATGGTGGCACATGCCTGTAATCCCAGTTATTCGGGAAGCTGAGGTATGAGAATCGCTTGAACCTAGGAGGCAGAGGTTGCATTGAGATTGCACCACTGCAATCCAGCCTGGGAGACAGAGTGAGACTCCATCTCAAAAAAATAACAACTCAGAGAGTTTCTCCTAATTTCTCTTTCTGGATTTACTGAACTATCAAAAACAGTTCTGATAAAGGAAGGCGTTGGTCAGGGTGAGGAGGGAACGTGGGGCAACTCCTGTTGCCGAATTCCACATGAGCTATGTACAGCTGTGAGCTGACACATCTCTCACCATGCTGAGCGACTCTGCTAGGGATCACAACCCAAACAAGCAGCTGGGTGGGGGAAGCATCAGTGGGTTAATCAACCTGGTGTTTATTGAGCAAATATTATTTGAGGAACACCATACTAAAGTTTGCAGGGAACACGTAAGAGATATAAACTGTAGAACCACTTTTAGGGGGTTTATGATATATTTGGAAACACAAGACTAAGGCACCTGAAGCAGTTGAAGAAAAACTAACAGATAAGATAAACACTGGCTGTTAACTAAGAGTCCAGAAAAGGTCAGATCAGTTCGGGCTGAAGGAATAAAGAAACATCTATGAGGGAAGTGAGATTTAGGCTGGGGAGCAAAGGATGAGTAGTATCTGTTTATTCAGGCAGGAATGGGAAGAACATTCTAGGACCAGGGACAACTATGTAAAGCACTTGAAAAGGCTCCAGCCCATGGAGGAAACAGTGAAGTACACTGCTTTGACAAGAGTCTAAATCAGGGAGCTGTTTCTAGGCTACACAGAGAGGTGTGGTTTAGAGAAGGGCAGTCCAACCTGGGTGAACCCAGAAAAAGCCCGGTGATGTTACCAGGCTCGGGGACACAGGGCAGCTTCGGAACAGGCATCACAGGCTAAGTGTACTACCACGTTTACAGCAACGCTTGAAGGGGTGACAGACATAGGACTCTTTTACCCTTAGATATCTGTGAACCATCAGAATGTAGCTGACCCTACTGGGTAACTGTCCTCAGGCCTCTCAGCCAACATCAATAACAAGGGAAAAAATAAATTCACACACTGTCATTTGCTTTACATGTAGACCACAGCATTTAAAAGCTATGGCATATAATTTAGGAACTGACCTTCTTATTTTACGGGTGAGAAAGCTGTAACCCAGGAATGTGGAATAACTCACTGAGCTAGATAATATCATTTTAAAAAACGAACATTGAAATATGTTGCCTCTCCTAGTCCAGGATTATTTAATCTAGGATGGAATTCCCCAGAGCATGTTCTGTGGAAAGCTGGTTCCCCAGGATGTTAAAAGATATTCAAGTGTTCGGCTAAAAAAAGGCATTAAAAAAAATTGAACCAGTTTTTGTTTGCGTGTTTGTTTGTTTTTTACTACGAGGCTTCTCAAAACTTTCGACTGCTCTGGTAAATTGCAATCGTTAGTGTTTTTTGAACTTGTTCAACCATGGAAAAAAAAACCGTAAAACCAAAGACTAGGCTGGGCATGGCACCTCACACCTATAATCCCAGCATTTTGGGAGGCAGAGGTGGGTGGACAACTTGCATCCAGGAGTTCAAGACCAGCCTAGGCAACATGGGGGAATCCCATGTCTACCAACAATTAACCAGGCATGGTGGCGTGTGCCTGTAGTCCCCGTTACTCAGGAGGCTGAGGTCGGAGAAACACCTGAGACCGGGAAATCAAGGTTGCAATAAGCCATGACTGCACCACTTACGGCACTCCAGACTGGGTAACAGAGCAAGACCTTGTCTCAAAAAAAAAAAATCCAAAAAGAAAACAAAGACTATCATTCTACAGAATACACTTTAAGAAGTGCCATTCTAGACCACACTATCCACTACCTCAAGTCCAGTTATGGATTCTTCAGTAAAGTGAGAGAGTATGAGCGTGGCTTTGGAGTCAGACAGACATGATTTCGAGTCCCTGACTCTATCTCCTTCCAGCTGCGTGACCTTGGGTAAGTTTATTAACCTCTCTGAGTTTCAGTTTTCTCAACTACAAAATGAAGCTAACGCTCATACCTACCTCATATCGTTGTTGTGAAGGTAAAGACAAATCATGTACATAAGGCTCTACGAGATGGCCTAGCATGTGGGATACATTATTAGCTATATTTAAAACTCAATTAATTTATCAACTTATACCTATGGCTATATGTCTTTTGATCTCCAGATAATTTGTTTTGACTGGCGTAATTCAAAGTGGTTTTATGAACCTTTTTCCTCAAAGTCAAATGTAAGAATCATGAAATGTGGACAAGCTTTAAAACATGCTAATATCTTTCTCTGCAGACACCTCTTACCAAGGCAGAAGTTGTTACTTAAGCCAATTACTGTCTTTGAAAATAGAAGTAGAAATAGTAAAATAATTCTTGAGCGGAGTAAGCTCTTCTTGACATTAGCCACACTGGGTTTCCTTCTACCATTCATAACAAGGCGAGCGTCTACTACACACTTCTATTTCATCAAAACAGAAATGGAACATGAAAACGTAGTCATCGACATGCCAAGGTCATGTAGGAAGATCCATGCACAAAGACTCTTTCGTACAGCTCCCAAACTCAAAGGCAGTAAATAAACAAGACTACTCCAAGTCATCTTAGAATCTACAAAGTGGATTCTTGGAATACAGAGAAAGCCAACAAGCCTACCAGAGACCTAGGTTTTGAATTGTCTGCTTACTGCTTCCTGCCCAGAAGACGAGTGTATTAGTTTCATGCTGCTGCCATAACAAATTATCACAACATAAATTTATTCTGTAACAGTTGTGAAGGTCACGGGTCTGAAATCAAGGTATCAGTGGGGCTGCACTATCTCTGAAGGCTATAAGGGAAAATTATTTCTTGCCTCTTCCAGCTGTTGATGGCCTCAGGCATTCTTTACTTTGAACCTGCATAACTCCAATCTCTGCCTTCTTCACATAGTCTTGTCCCCTCTCAAATTTCTTTCTGCCTTTCTCTTATAAGGATACCTGTCGTTGGATTTAAGGTCTATTCTAAATCCAGGATGATCTCATCCTGAGATCCTTAACTAATTGTATCTGCAAAGATCTGTTTTCCAAATAAGATTATATTCACAGGTTTCAGGTATGGTACTTGGACATATCTTTTTGAATGCCACTATTCATTCCATTACAAATTGACTTTGAAAGTACAAGCCTTGGGATGGTTCATTTTATGTGTCAATTTGACTGGACCATTGGGTGCCCAGATATTTGGTCAAACATTCTGGGTGTATCTATGAGGGTGTTTTGGGATGAGATGAGCATTTGAGTCAGTAGACTGAGTTGAGCAGATTACCCTCCCTAATGTGTGGGCCTCATCCAATCACTTGAAGGCCTGAATAGAGCAAAAAGACTGACCCTACCACAGGTAAGGGGAAACTCTTCCTACCTGACTGCATGAGCTGGGACATCAGTCTTTTCCTGCCTTCAAACTTGAACTGTCTTGAGGCTGCTGGAGCTTATTCATTGGCTCTCCTAGTTCTTCAGTCTTTGGACATAGGCTGGAACTACACCATCAGCTCTCCTGGGTCTCCATCTCATGGACTGCAGATCTTGGGACTTCCCAGCCCCCATAATTGTATTAACCAATTACTCATAACACCTCTGTGTGTGTGCGCGTGTGTGTGTGTGCGTGCGTGCGTGTGTGTGTGTGTGTGTGTGTGTATCCTGTTGGTTCTGTTTCTATGGAGAACCCTAACTAATACAACAATACAAGCCTTAAATCTGGATAACTGAGAAACAAGAGGTGCTACAGTCCTGGCTGAGTAGAGTCCCTGAGGCCAGGCAGGCACCATGACCCAGGAAGAAGTTCTCCTCTGGAGCTTTTGCAAAAGCCAGGGCTACCGAATCAGAGTCTCTAGAGACACAATAACAAGGACATGAGACCAATGTCCAATCGTTTCCAAAGCTAAATGGAATTACCTTTTCCTCCTAAGGGGCAACTCAAGCTTACTAAAAATGCCAAGTTTCTTTGCTTTTTAACTGGAATTCTCTCAGCTCAGTGTGGAAACACCAATTTTTTTCACCCTGAGAAATAAGGCTTAATCACAACTATATATGTTACCTGTTCAAGAAAAGAAGATACATTATTCTTTAATAAATGCAGTTTAGTAGACATAAACATTTCAAAACATGGTTCAATGGAAAAGAAAAGCATCAGTGGCATTTCTGCTCGAACCTTTATCTTTGAACCTAGTTAGATCCTCAGAAATTTGCAGACTTTACTCTGTATTCAACCCTCCCTCCACTACAGTTTAACATTATTACATCCTCAGTTGTATCCAGACTTAGTTGTATCCAGACTCCAAGCAATGGCCACATGAAGAACATTCCAGAAGTTTGTGTGAACTTATTACTGCAAACACAGTCCCTTCTATTGTTCACGTCCTTTACAACAGGAAAAATTTGCCCCTTTTGGCAAAACAGATGTCGATTCCTGTCTACCATGTGGGCCACAGTCCTTTCTGCCTTGGCTACCAGGAAGTCCAGCAGGCAACTCTGTCTCATTTGCATCCATCACCCTTATTCTTTTTAGTTTCCAGTATCATTATTTCCCTTGCACTTCCCTACTTGCCCGCCCACCACCACCCCACCCAGTTACATGATTCTTTTTATCTGTCCTTTAAAAAAAATGATCCACTGTATTCCTTCTTTTGGTTGTAATCCATCTCAAGTCCCTTTTAGGAAACAGATGAAGATATGACTTAAGTAACCCCAGGTTAATGGGGGCAGCCACAATAGTAGAAATCCAGGTGGACCACTTGTCATGTCTGCTGTCTCTCCCTCAACACGGGTGCCTTCAAGCTCTGCCTCCTGCACCACGGGACCTCAGCAGTCTTCTCACTGACTTTCCCAGCAACTGCACTGCAGACCTTGCACGTGGAGCCATGGTGTTTACAGACGCTCCAAGGACCTGTGCTCTAGGAAACAGAAATCCCCAGCACATAGTCCAAAGGCCATCTGTTCCTGCATCTCTACAGATTTCTGGCTGCTTTGGCAGAGTTGAGGGACTGGGCCTGCTTCCCCCAACTCTGCAAAGAAGAGAGAAGAAAGTTAAAGAGCAGAAACAGCCCCACTCTTGTACCAACTGTGCTACCTGTACACCTTGCTATGAAAAACAATACGAACAGCAGTAATAATGGCAGTTCTCATGTGCTGTGTGTGCCTCTCTGCCAGGCATTCAGAGGACATCATCACCACTTCCCACCACAGTGTGTATTACTCCTGTTTTGGAGATGCATAAAGCTCTAAGCCTGCTTTCCTAAAAAGGCATGACCTGCTGAAAGTTAACCGCATCTATTTTCATGCAAAGGACACAAAAGCTAAAGTTCTGGCATGCTCCAGGGACAGCAACTGAGATCCCTGAAATATCAGTCTGTCTATTAACAATTGCTACAAAAGTTCTGACAGATCGGACAAAAGTGATTTTTGCCCATCCCAGTCATGTCACTTATGGCAACTTTAGTGGACTCTGGCTGGATTAATATGATTTCCTTGACAAGAAAGTCGTGCCTAATAGCCTGCCCTGACCTTATTTCTGCTACAGGCTTGAAGAATAAGCAAATATAAGGTATGAGAAACAGAATGTTCATTCATATATACAAAAAAGCAAATGAGAAATCAACAGAGATGTTGACCACAATCTCTGGAAGAGCCATCTTGGTATTGAGCAGACATGAGAAAGCACCTGCTCCCATACCCCCACTGCAAACCTTCTCGGGCTGCTCGGGGCCAAAGGTCAGGCCTTCCCACACCCTCCTGTGCACGGATCCTGAGTGTCCCTCACAAAATGCTGGCTCTTCTGTTGTTGTTTTTGGAAAACAAATGCTTCCTTCCAAGTTTCCCCCTCCCAGTTAATATCTGTGCTCAGGACTTGGAATCCCTGGACACATTACAATGGATTTGTCCAGGTTTGAGATCTTGATTTTGTGATTTCCTCCCTATCTTCCCGGTCTCCCCGGACCCCAGTGAGTTATGCTCCAAGCCTCCACTGCCTGGAGGATGCTTAACTGATCCCACGTCATGCTTCGTTCTTCCTCCACGCTCCCCCAACCGCCAGGATGTGGCTCTCAGCAAATGTGGGTTTTTTTCTCATTTTGATCACTTCCCAAACCCATTTTAAAAAGAGAGCATGCCACCAGCCCCAACACTAGTCCTCCACAGTCCACGAGTCTTGTCCCCCACTTTCCACACTCCTCCATCAACTCAGGAACCGGGTTTAACCCAGACTCCCAACCCTGGGATCAGAGCCTCAGATTAAGTTTTACAAACATAGCATCCTGCCCAGCATACCAAGTTTTATCCCCCCTCACCTGTGTATGGTACTCTCTGTGAGCTCCACTACAAGCCATTGTATTCTATGATACAAAGATCTGGGGCCAGGTGTGGTGGCTCATGCCTGTAATCACAGCACTTTGGGAGGCCAAGGGGGAGGATCACTTAAGGTCAGGAGTTCGAGACCATCCTGGCCAACATGGTGAAACCCTGTCTCTACTACAAATACAAAAAGTAGCTGGGCATGGTGGTGCGCACCTGTAGTCCCAGCTACTTGGGAAGCTGAGGCAGGAGAATCGCTTCAGCCCAGGAGGCAGAGGTCACAGTGAGCTGAGATTACACCACTGCACTGCAGCCTGGGTGACAGAGGGAGACTCTGTCAAAAAAAAAACAAAAGAAAGAAAGAAAAAGGAAAGAAGGAAGGAAGGAAGGAAGGAAGAAGGAAGAAGGAAGGAAGGTAGGAAGGAAGGAAGGAAGAAGGAAGGAAGGAAGGAAAGAGAAAGGAAGAAACAAAAAGAAAGAAAGAAAGAAAAGAAAAGAAACGAAACGAAAAGAAACGAAACGAAAAAGAAGATCTGGGGCCATGTGGCAAAAGGAAGCCAAAACAGTCCACCTGTGTCCAGTCTAGGACCAAGAAATTTTGGGAAAAAAGTTCTTTCTGTTTTATCTGTAGCCTTGGAGGGGCAACCACATGGCTTTGCCTCTCCCCACTCCCTAACCCACCACATTGACCAACAGAATTAGTGCTGAACTAATGGGTTGCTACTTGACACAGTATCCCATCAATGCATTGATGTCTGAGCACCTGCACTCCTCCTGTGTGCCCTGTGACTGTCGGCACCCTGAGGGCATGGGTTGTTTCTGTTTCCTCAGTGCCTCTCCAGGGACTTTCTTACAGAGGAAGCACTATCATTGCTGGCTGCCTCTTTGGTCGGAAAGGAAGTTGACTGGGGGACTAAGAATTGAGAATACACATTAAAATATTTGAGAAGGCAGACACAAACTCCTGCATTTACACAGCACTGGTTAAGAATCAGATCCTTACAACAACCTTCTAAGAAAAATAGGGCAGGTATGAACATGCCCATATCATAGATGAAGCAACTGAGCCTCTGAGAGATGGGATGACATCCCCAAATCACACATCAAATAATTGCGGAACACAGGCTAGAAAGTCTCTTCTTCCAAGGACTCCACTAGCACCATGTCTATCAAAATGGAAAGGGGGAGAGAAAACCAGAGATGGCTGCTTAATAGTATGTTCTCACCCTGGCCCACTCATCTACAAATTCAAGTGCAGGTACTGCCTAAACTACAGATGTTAAGTTCCGGACAGCTAATATATAGGGGCACTGAAATGCTGAAGGCCAATGTCATTTATGCAAAACTACGCTCTAAAAAGCATAAGCCTATGAAAGGACAAAGGAGAGACCAGAGGGACCAAAGGTAAGCACTACTGAGGAGCCAAGTCTGGGACCGAGGAGGAGAAGGTGGCAGAAAGACAAGAGATGTGGAGGTGTCTGGCCAGGCACAGTGGTCACGCCTGTAATCCCAACACTTTGGGAGGCCAAGGTGGGCGGATCACAAAGTCAGAAATTCGAGACCAGCCTGGCCAACAAGGAGAAACCCCGTCTCTACTGAAAATACAAAAATTAGCCAGGCATGGTGATGCACACCTGTAATCCCAGCTACTCGGGAGGCTGAGGCAGGAGAATTGTTTGAACCAGGGAGGCAGAGATTGCAGTGAGCCAAGATGGCAGCACTGCACTGCAGCTTGGGTGATAGAGCAAGACTCCATCTCAAAAAAAAAAAAAAAAAAAAGCAAGATGTGGAGCTGTCATAGGGTGTACAAAGAACAGAGAGGGAGGCTGGGAGGAGGCATCGGAAGAGGAAGGTGGAAGGAAGAGAGAAGAAAAAGAAAAGCATGAGAGTGGAAAGACAGGAAGGAATGCAAAGAAGGAAAATAAGGGAGGGGTGGTTGAAAAAGGACACACTTTTGCTATGTCTCTAGGTTTTCTCCTAAAAGGGTCACCCTGGGGAACAGAAATAACAACGTGGGCATTAGAGTTTTGCTCACCTCCTTTCCAAGGATCAGCAGCAGAGATTAAAACATAGGAAACAAGACACAAATAGAATGAGATTAAGAGAACATTACACATTCAGATAAACCAGAGAAAGGAGGAGAATATATTGGAGTTAGAAGGAAGACAGAAAAAAGAGGAATGATAGGGTTGGCCGAAACAGGACCCTACCAGCAGGAAGCAGGAGCTTCCACCCAAAGCTGAAACTAGTATCACGTTGCTAGGAAATCCGGAGGACATTAGTTAAGGGGGAGCAGAGATCCAAAACAAAGATGGCACCCACATTTGAGGACGGCAGCATTAGTGAGGACTGAAACCAGGAGACAAAAAACACAGCAGTGCAATTGAAGGGGAAAGACAGTGTGGTCCTTGTGAAACTAAGACACTTCAGGTACGTGCCCCCCCCAAAAAAAAATCACCTTTTCTTGGGAAAATGTTTGTAGCTAATATTCATGTTTGTGTTTGTTCATTGTTTAAATAGCATTTGTCCACCTGCTGTGGAGTTATGATCCATTGTAATAAATCTATAAGAACAGAACCCATAGACTTTATTCTTCTGAAGTAGCGGACTCATGATGGTATCAGACACATGCTGGTATTTGATGAGTGGTTTTTGATGGAGATAGCAGATCTGTTGGTAGTGAAGATGCTGTTAGCCAACAATGTAAATCAGATGGCACTGAGAGTGTGCATGGTGACGAGGGGGCAAGTGATCATAGTGGTGGTACAGAAGGCAACATATGGAATTCTGTTCATGGTGGGGAGCATGAAAATTATGATGATGAGTTACAATGAGCAAGATCATCTTTGTCGTGATAAGTCACACGATGGAGGGGTGTGGGGAGGGTGTGGTGTGTGTATGAGAAAGAGAGAGAGAGAGAAGAGGGGATGGAGGGAGAGAGAGAGAGAGAGACCACCCACAGTTCACCCATGGCTAAACTAGAGTGCCATCTGCCACAGGACCCTCCCTAAGAGATATCACAGATGGTCAAAATCAATAGCCACTCCTTTCCCCTAAAATACCTAAAGAATGGAGTATCTGTCAGCACATGCCTCTTTTGCTGGATTTTGTTACACAGGGAGACATGTCACCTGGAAATTCCCTGGGTAGATTTTTTTTTTTTCGTTAGAGGTGGGGGTTTGCTATGTTGCCCAGGCTGGTCTCAAACTTCTGACCTCAGATCCTCCACTTCTCCCATATCTAACCAGCAGCCAGGCACAGTGGCTCACACCTGTCATTCTAAGGTGCTGGAATTTTTGATGGAGGTAGCAGATCCGTTGGAAGTGAAGATGGTGTTAGCCAACAATGTAAATCAGAATAGTGTTGCTGACTATGACAATGGCACTGAGAGTGGACATGGTGATGAGGGGGCAGGTGCTGGAATTCCAAAGTGCTGGAACTACAGGTGTGAGCCACTGTGCCTGGCCTCTGGGTAGATTTTATTTATAGACTATCCTGGATTAATTTTAAAAAAAAAACTACCTTAAACATCATCACTACCTCAAACTGTGTGGCTGTCAGCCCAGATGTGCATCAGAACCTCCTGGGGAATGTTTTGCCTAACACTGATGAGAACCTCATTCTGTACCAACCAAGTAGATCAAACTCCCAGAGATGGGACACTGGCATGAACATTTTGAAAACACTTACCAGGTGATCTTAATCAATTCACCTGATTAAGAACCTTCTGATTTACAGAAGAGATAGGTGAAACCCACCACCACACAATATTTAGTGGCAGAATTATAACCAGAATAGGCACCCCCACAGCAAATTTGGTGCTGTTTCCCCTGCATGCTATGATGCGGTCAGCATGGCTTGCAGCCTGCTCTCTTATTACTCTGTTCACTAAAGTGCCTGGCCATACTAGGACCCTGAGAAGAGAGAGAAAGGCGGTGAAACAGAAAAATGAAGAACACGGACAGGGACAATGTATTGCTTCTCATGGAGCAAACCCAGGCAGTGATCTGAGGCGGGAGGATCTCTCCACCCCAACGCTTCCCTGTTCCCCCGAATCTGGGGAAGCAAGTGTGATTTCAATTCCACAAAACCCACATCCCACCTGGCCCTATTCCCAAATTATTTGCATCCATCCGGCCCTCAGGAGGCCCAGAACCCAGGAGAAACATGCTCATACTTTCTTGGTAGGAACTTTGATCTTCAAGAATTCTGCCTCTCTGGCCAGCACCTGCCACGGGGCGTGTATCCGGACAAAGATGGATCCCTGGCTTTTATTCTGCAAGGTACAAAGAAAGAACAAACAGAAACACTTGTAAGGACATAGCTTAAATTCCTGGTTCTCCAACTCTTCCACACGAGAAGCCCGATCCATTGTTACTTCAGTTTCTGGTTTTTGTTCTCTTTAAAATTCACCAGGGACCAGTCCCTTCCTACCCGTACCCAGATCATCAGTCTATTTCAAAGATACTGTCATCAAAAATAGTAGGATGGTGTTCCCAAAGTGTGGCCCCTAGAAGTTCGGTAGCTTCAGAAGAATAAAAAAACAAGTTAAAACAATTTTGGTCACAGATGTGAAATGTAAGCAATTATGGTTTTCACAGAAATCTCATTACACTCTTAATAACAAGCGGTTGGTCTTCCTCTGCCCACATTCAGTGAACAGCCGGCAACTTGTCTCCATTCACGTGTTTTTACCGTTTATTGTTCAAGTTTGCATTTTTATTCTACTATCATGCTGTTATAGCCCCAAACCACAAAAAGTGATCCACGGAAGCCTAGAAGTCATCCTATAAATCGTAATGGCAATGGTACAATGCAAAATAATATCATAAACATAAATCATAAACAGGGCTCCTGTATAAATACAGAACATGAACCTATGTCCCAGGATAAGTGATTGTGTTGTGTGTTGATTCCTCTCAAAACTGAAAACTAAGGAAAGGAGATGCAGTGATGAGTATCTGAAAGTCAGGTCTGATGGACCCAGCAATTCATCTGGCCCTTGTCACCATGTCTGTTACAAATATGTGTCAGCTTAGGAGACAAAGGCAGTTTTAGCTTCAAATAAACACTTTTTTTCAGAAAAAAGTGTTTTTTTCTGAAAAAAAAGGAGAAACATGCTCATACTTTCTTGGTAGGAACTTTGATCTTCAAGAATTCTGCCTCTCTGGCCGAATTCAGAAATTCACTTTTTTTTAGAAAATCAAGCACAAACAGGGGAAAAATACTTTCTGATATGAATTTAATTCATTTTGTCACTAAAGAACTAAAGAGGACCAAAACCAAATAGGAAAAACTGGCAAAAGTCTCATTATTGGTGAGAAGTTTCTAAAACTACCTGCATCATTAAGTGCAAGCATTGTGTTTAAACTCCTTCGCTGTGTTCAGAGAGAAAGCAGAACAAGCTGACAGCACAATCCTTCCTTAAGTATGTCCTCTGACCTTGGTTTGGTACTGAAGATTACATAGAAAGTCTTCAACTCACAGGCTCTGACTGTCTGCATTTTCAGTGCGCCCGGCAGAGAGATGGATGGCAAATAGAAGGCTACTTCCCCTCACTGAAAGACGTTGTCTATAGAGGTGCTCACATGTGTTTTTGAAATGATGAACAAAATTAAAAGATACTTTATGGCACTCGTTAACACAAGCGAAAACTTTTTCTATTATTTTTCGATGACAGCTCCGAAATGTGTGCAGTAATTCAAACATTCAGAACCAAACCTCACGTTGAGGAAGAAAGCTCGTAACGTACAAGGCAGAAAAATGAAGAGTAAACCAAGATTTCACAAGGAGATTGGACGATGGTGTGAAAGGCTTGGATAGTCTAGAGTTTGAAAACACCTGAAAATAACAATCACCACAATGCATATTTACCGAGTGTGTTTCATGCGTCGGCTCTGAGTTAGGTGGTCACGTGCGTCAGCTCACACAATATTCGCAACTATGCTGTAAGGCCAGTACTTCCACTACCTCTATTCCACAGCTGAGGAAACCAAAGCAGGGAAAATGGAAATGACTTGCCCAAACTTATACAGACAGTGCAATAAAAATAGTTTTCGGACATGACATAGTCACCCAGCATAATTAGGAAACACACCCAGGGACTGTAACGCAGCACAAAGACATGTTTTTAGGCTAAAATCAAATCAAAGGGTTAATAAGGAACCTATGTGGCAGCCCTAAGATGAAACCTTCCCAATCCCAAGTGTGGCAACGTTCTGGCAGAATACTGGAAGTGGCCTTCAGCAAGAAATCGCCCCAATTTTCATGTCCATCTTTGGTTATGCAGAGCTACTAGACAGAATCATCAATCATTTGTTGCTACTTCTAACTCTAATTTAAGCTTTTCAAATTTAGTGAAAATAAAAGGTAAGAAAAGAAACCGTCTGTGAAGCTAACCTGGAAGCCCTCCATCACAGCCCCAGAAATTATGTTTTTGGTGAAAGATGGCAAACAGTATCATCCCTCTCACTAAGATGAGATCACGACTATTATGAATGTTAACATATTACCCTTTGTCTTTATTTTCAAATTGCGATGAATGCCGTTTTAACTTTCTTTAG
Source organism: Cacajao melanocephalus (assembly GCA_963573385.1). NCBI lineage: Eukaryota > Metazoa > Chordata > Mammalia > Primates > Pitheciidae > Cacajao > Cacajao melanocephalus. The sequence continues at coordinate 13,898 of CAUYLG010031549.1, read as the reverse complement.
CGTTGGTGGCTCAAGTGTGTAACAAATGTCCACTAACTGGGTGCAGATGTTCAAAGTTTGAGGAAGGGTTGAGAGGGCCAAGGGTCAAATTCTAAGACCTTGGTGGCAGACTGCTAGCTGTCCCCTGACAGCCGTTCTCATGTCCTTCTTGGTTGTTGTTTTTTCCTTTTTTTTGAGATGGAGCCTCACTCTGTCACCCAGGCTAGAGTGCCGTGGTGCAATCTTGGCTCACTGCAACGTTCACCTCCCAAGTTCTAGCAATTCTCCCGTCTCAGCCTCCCGAGTGGCTGGGATTACAAGCGTGCGCCACCACACCTAGCTAATTCTGTATCCCTAGCAAAGATGGGGTTTCATCCTGTTGATCAGGCTGGTCTTGAACTTCTGACCTCGTGATCAGCCCACCTCAGCCTCCCAAAGTGCTGGGATTACAGGCGTAAGCCACCACGCCCAGCACGTCCTTCATTTTTAACAAAGCGCATGGTCATCCAGCATTGAGACCACATTTCCCTTGCAATGAGGTGTTTCCATAACAATATTTCTGGCGAATGTCTCGGAGGTGGAAGTATCTGATAACCTTCTTCAAAAACAGCAAATAGGTGCTTTTTGCCCCTTCATTGTCTTCTGTCCCCTTAACCTGCTGCCTGGAAGACAGACTCACACATTTTAGACCTTGAGGTTAAAGTCTGGGCCAGACATCAAACATATAAAAAAAAAACTCATCATCACTGGTCATTAGAGAAATGCAAATCAAAACCACATTGAGATACCATCTCACGCCCATTAGAATGGCGATCATTAAAACATCTGGAGACAACAGATGCTGGAGAGGATGTGGAGAAAAAGGAACACTTTTATACTGTTGGTGGGAGTGTAAATTAGTTCAACCATTGTGGAAGACAGTGTGGCGATTCCTCAAGGATCTAGAAATAGAAATTCCATTTGACCCAGCAATCCCATTACTGGGTATATATCCAAAGGACTATAAATCATTCTATTATAAGGACACATACACATGTATGTTCGTTGTGGCACTGTTTACAATAGCAAAGACTTGGAACCAACCCAAATGCCCATCGATGATAGACTGGACAGGGAAAATGTGGCATACATACACCATGAAATACTATGCAGCCATAAAAAATGAGTTCATTTCCTTTGTAGGGACATGGATGAACCTGGATACTATTATTCTCAGCAAACTGACACAGGAACAGAGAATCAAGCACTACATGTTCTCACTCATAGGCAAGTGTTGAACAATGAGAACACATGGACACTGGGAGGGAACCATCACATACTGAGGTCTGTTGGGAGGGACTAAGGGAGGGACAGTGTGGGGTAGGGAGTTGGGGAGGGATAACATGGGGAGAAATGCCAGATATAGGTGATGGGGATGGAGGCAGCGAACCACATTGTGATGTACGTACCTATGCAACAATCCTGCATGTTCTTTACATGTACCCAGAACTTAAAATGCAATTAAAAAAAAAATATATATATATATAAAGAAAGCAAGAATGTTATTTTTCATCACTTCAGTACCATTCTGAAAAATCTTAGGCAATGCAATAAGACAATCAAAAGAAATAGTATACATATTGGAATAGAAGAAACAGAATACCTCTGACAGTTATTAAAGAAGACATATAACTAAAGTTATGTATCATTTTCAGGGTTAGAAAACTTAATATTGTTAGGATGTCAATTATCCTTAAATTGGCCTACAATTTCAACAAAATTCCAATCGAAATTCTAGCAGAGTTTTATGTCCATTTTGACAATTTCATTCCAAAATTTTTGTGGAAGTGCAAAGTACCCAGAATAGTTGAAACAAATTTGAAAAGAAACTCCAAAATTGTAGGAGTAATGCTAAATGATTTAAGAAAATGTAAATTGGACTTTGTCAAAACTGAAAACTTTTGCTTGGTGAAAAGCACCGTTAAAAGACTGAAAAGACAATCCACAGAATGAAAGGAAAGGTTCGTAAGTTACATTTTCATGAAACTTTTAGTCCAGAATAGGTATAGGACAATAAAAATAAACAATTAAAGAAAATGATATAAAAATAGGTAAGTATTTTAAACAAACACATCCACAGTGAAGGTTTAGTAGATGAGCAGATGAAGATATTATCAATATCATTACCTATAAAGAAAGGAAAAGTAAAACTACAATGATATTCTACTGTAATACATCGCTGGTGAGAATGCAAAACTGTATTGCCACTTTGGGAAAACAGTTTGACAGTTTCTTTTAAAGCTAAACATAAACATACTGTTACCATATGACCTAGCAAGCTTGTGCCTAAGTGTTTACCCAAAAGAAATGGAAACTTATCTTCTCTCAAAATCTTTAACTTGAATGTTTATAGCAGCTTTGTTTATAATCATTAAAACCTGGAAACGACCTACAGTTTGTCCATTCAAACTGTGAATGGATAAACAAATTGTGGCACCTCCACACAACAGAGAGTAACTGCAATAAAAAGGCAGAACTATTGATTAATACAATATGAATAAGGGTTAAATGTGTTCTACTAAGTGGAGGGAGCCATCTTAAAAAGGTTTAACAGTTTATGATTCTATTCATATGACATTCTGGAGAAGGTGAAACCATTGCAGTGGCAAACAGTGCAGCATTTGCCAGAGTCTGGAGTTTGGGGACTGTAGCTGATTACAGGCAGGCAGTGTGGAGGAATTTTTGGATAATGAAAGTCTTCTATAAGGAAATATGGCATCGGATACATGACTTAAATCATAAAATTGTACACCACAAAATGCACATTTTATTAAATGTAAGTTTAATAAAATCAACAAAGATATATGGGAGACCCAACAGAAAATGGAGATTGTAGCAAATTTATGTATTTATATTACAAGTAAATCTCATAAACACAATGAGGTCAGTAGAGAGAGGGGATGTGCCCTAAGTAACTTTGGAAAATAGTGTTTTGATGGAATACCATAAAGCTAAAAATAAAAATAATCCAAACAATGTACTCTTCTTGAGTAAGTTGTTTCTCACAGGGCAATGACTTAGTAAGTTTTAAACTGTATGTATGGTAGGGATAAACAAATAAGCAAACGTATTTCAGATATTGATAGTCTTAGTTTTTACTGTCTGAGAAAGATGTAACAAATAGTGGTGAGGGTTAGAACAGTGTTGTTGATTAGATTGGAGGTATTAACATGAAGATAGATGGTAGATAGATGTATAGCTAGAAACAGAGAAATAGGCAAGTAAGAAGGTATATGGAGACATGTACATACAAACATATATACATACACATGTACAAAACTAAATATAGATGTGTGCAGATAAATGGGTTAGTATATACACATATTTTTTGCTCTATACTCTCAAGAGGGTGTATAAACAGTGATACCCCAGTAGCAATGAGTATAAGTAATATCCAGATCTTGGTTTTAAATATCAGTTTTCAATGAAAGGAATCAGAGCTTTTCAGAGAAGTGGTTAATTCTAGGGCTGGAATAGGAAAAAATGCAAGATTAGATTAATGCATCTTGTAACTGTAAGTACAGAAAAACTCCCCGCTGCCCTCACCCCCAAAAAGAAAGAAAATAGAAAAGAAAGAAATATCAAAAGTAAGATTAAGCCTACCAGTGTTCCCAATGGCCATTAGCTCCTAGGAGCAGTGTATTAGTTCACTCTCACATTGCTGTAAAGAAAAATCTGAGTCTGGGTAATTTATACAGAAAAGAGGTCTTATTGACTCATGGTTCCAAAGGAACAGAAAGTATGATGCTGGGATGGGCTCAGCTTCTGGGGAGGCCTCAGGAAACTTATAATTGTGGAAGAAGGCAAAGGGGCAGCTGGCACATCACACAACCAGAGCAAGAAAATGAGAGAGCGAAGTGGGAGGTGCTACACACTTTTAAACAAGCAGATCTTGCAATAACTCACTCTCATGAGAACAGCGCAAGGGAACAGTGCTAAACCATTCTTGAAAAACAGCCTCCACTATCCAATCACCTCCCACCATGTGCCACCGCCAACACTGGGGATTACAATTCTACATGAGATTTGGTGGGGACACAGATCCAAATCATATCAAGCAGGAAACCAAAAGATTAGCAGAAAAACTGGTATAATACAAATTATATCTGTGGTTTAATTAGTTGCACTGTGCTTATGTTAATATCCTGTTTTGATAACTTCGATATCGTTCTATAAAATGTAAACATTAGAGAAAGCTGGAGGAAGGGTAATTCAAATTGTGAATTATTTTTACAACTTTCTTTTGTAAATGAAAAATTTTCCCAAAACAAAAAGTTTACCCATAGTATTTTTAGGTGCACATCTAGTCTCATAAAACCAAATATGGCAAACTTTTAAATCAGAAATTACCACATTGGTTTGAATTTAGCTTCAAATCGTATAGTTTGACAAAAGAATTCACAGGAATTACAACTGGATAATTAAGATAGAGTTTCAAACATGAGAATAACAATGAGTTGTAGCAGGAAACAGACTCTAGTTGTTTTTAACTTCACTTGAAGAGCACTCTATACAAGAGAGAGAAGCAGAGAGTACTTAGAGCTAAGGATGAAGGAACCTGTTTGAGAGGCTTAAGAAGGGAACACGTTTGTGAATAGAAAGAAGGCTGACCATCATCTTCACCATATGGAAACGTCCTGCCTCACACATTGTCACAGTGAGTGACAGAAAGCCTTACAGGGGAGTGCAATTTCATTAATGAATATGTTTTAGACCTGACTCTAAGGAAAGAATGTTCTTGTCATTCAAAATCAGATGAGAGAAGAATAAGCTACATTGCCAATATAGCTAAGTATTTTTATCTTGTCTAAATGTTTCTCCAAATCAGAGATTAAAAAAAAAATCTAGGTTAAAAACATGACCAAATGTAAGAAAAGTTAATCAGATGCCTTTAATTGCAATACAGCATTTGACCAGTTTTCTGAGTTTAGTACACCTACCTTAAAAATTTCAATGACTAATTCTAGATTACATGAATTTTTATTTGGAAATATTCTCAATATGCAAAAAGAATTAAGAAAGAATATCAAAGAAATGAACCTAAAGTACAAAGCTGGACTCTTGCATGTTGTAGGAGAGAGAAGTGAAGGCTAATATTTGAAAGGGACTAACCCACTCATTTCTGTTGTTATTGGCATACAGGTTATAAGTAACTCTTTGATTCCGAGAGGAGGTATTATTTAATGCGGATTTCCCTCTGCCAAATAACTAAAATAACATTTTCTAAAACCCACTTCTGTGTCTGAAGCATTCAGATTACTCACATATGGATCATATATTAAAAAAAAAAAGACCAAGTCCACTAAGTCTTGAAATTAGAAGTCATTGAATATCTTGAAGGAGAACCAAGCAGAGCCGCCCACAGTCATTCTAGTATTCACATTATCTGGAATGAAACACATTAAGAACTAGAAGGGATGAGTTTCTTCTGGTCATTAAGTTGTGTCAGGTCCAGTTGTGACCATCGTTATATGAAAACGTCTTATTTTAAAACCAGCAATTACTTTTTCACTAAGGGTTCATGAATCTAACCCTTTCCTGCTGTGAAGGAACTACTATATTGACTGCGACTGTTTACTTTTCTATATGTGAGTCACGCTCTTGATCAAACACACAGCAGTCAGCACACAGGTGAGGAAAGGTACACAGAAGGTGCATGTGTCCCCAGGTACTGACGCCTCTCCCTTTCAGCACCGCTGACTGTTTTCGTACCTTTTAAAGCAGTGATATTTTGAGACTGGCAGCTAAATGCATGCCTAGAAGAACATGTACATATATTCAATATCTCCAAAGGGTTGAACAATAATCGAAGACGTTTACTACTGCACTAATGGCAACAACAAAAGAATAACCCACCCATAAAATACAATCTGATTTACATATTTTTAAACCATTACTAATTCACAGTACTAAGAATGTTATGTCTGCTGGGGTTAAAGTGCTTTCTTTTTACATAACTGAAAAAGTATTACTACAATGCTCTCCATTCTGGTTTATTTAAAAATAAAATAGCAGAGATGTTTCAATTAAGAGATAGAATGACAAAATACATGAAGACATTCTGTTGCTTTATTATTACAAATTGCCAACAAATAAAGATGAAAAGCCAATCCAAAACTGCTGTGAGTAAAGCTGATTCCCACTGTATCTATAATAGGAGTATATAAAACACATTATCTCCTGTATAAATTACTATTATGTTTTGTACATAATACTTGTAATAGTCTTTTTCTTTTTTAGTTCCTTCTAGCATAATTACCCAGAATGTCTACAGGACATAAATAAAAGTGTAATTGAGGAAGAATATATTCATAACTGTGCGTTGTTAGACTGTGATGCTGGCCAAGAAAATAGGCCCCAGGAAGCAAGTTTTACTCTGCCTTCGATGACAAATGCATGTCCACAAGCTATGAGTAAAGTCTTATGAATAGCTGGAGACTATTTAGAAGAAGCTGATGCTGGGAGATTGACAGCATAAACTCTGAAATCTCTTTAAAAGTATATTGTAGGCCGGGCGCAGTGGCTCATGCCTGTAATCCCAGCACTTTGGGAACCGGAGGCAGATGGATCATGAGGTCAGGAGATTGAGACCATTCTGGCCAACATGATGAAACCTGTCTCTACTAAAAATACAAAAATTAGCCAGTCTGGGCGTGGTGGTAGGTACCTGTAATCCCAGCTACTCAGGAGGCTGAGGCAGGAGAATTGCTTGAACCAAGAGGCAGAGGTTGCAGTGAGCCAAGATTGCACCTCTGCTCTCCAGCCTGGTGACAGAGTGAGACTTTGTCTCTCTCTCTCTCTCTCTCTCTCTCTCTCTATATATATATATATATGTATATGTGTGTGTGTGTTTGTGTGTGTGTGTATACATATATACATAATGACATATATACATATACATAGGGATTGCATAAAATTACATAAATAGGGATACATATATATATATATATATAAAGGGATTACAACATATATATAGGAGTATATAAAACACATTATCTTATGTAGAAGGGAGTGAGATCTTGAAGAGTTTCTTATATATAGTAATCTCTTCCTTTCTGGTGAGTCAGGCTGAGCTACTTCTGATTACAAACAATTTCTCCTGATAGAAGAACTCTGAGGGAGGTAAGGGTCAGATGTTGGTGTGTGAGCTGTACCAAATAATAAAAAGTTGGTAAGTAATGACCTCTAAATGGCTCCTTTCTGCTTTTTCCTCTCCACCTAATTGCAGGAATGCATGACTCATTAAAGTAACTATGACTCACATTGCTCAAACATAATTTCTGAAGGCTTTTCCTTAATGATTAAGGAAAGAAGTAAGTTCTTAATGCTTGTAATTTGTGATAATCTGATAACTTTTTTTCTTTTACTGTTTGTTAAATGAGTTGATTAATTAGGAAAAATAAAAAATGAACATACAGTTAACCATCTTTTCTTCAAATTCAGAAAGTGCCTTAGATTTAAAGCAATACTTATTTAAATGGGCACAATGTATTAATGTTAATTGTACAGGTATAATGTCAAAACACAGATAATTTTATAATGATCTCAAAAACTAGCATTCAAGAGAAACCAACATATCTAGAGAGATGTTCTAACTTCTCACTTGGAAAAATGCAAGTGATTCTACAAATTGAAGTCTTTTTATTGTTCTAGGTATTATGACAAATAAAGAACTTGAAAACCTAGATGGCTTTCTCAAAATCTCCTCTTTGATAACTTTTACCTCCTATTTTATTACTTTGTCTAATTTCAGACTAACTATGAGTTCTGTACATCAATGAAACACATGTTTCAAGAGGGCAGGGTTTATGACAATCGTATTTATTACTGTCTGCCCAGTACCTAAAAGTGGGACCAGGACACCAGGTAGGAAGCCACTGTGGAAGCTGGCAGGGGATGATTATGCAAGGTATGAGAACGTGAGCCTGAGGGAATGTGTTCTCTTTTTGGGTCCACAAGGGGGCGTAGTTTTAAGGGCAAGAACTTCCCAGCACCATATCCCCCTCCTATCTCTCTCCATACAGGTGATTTATGGTTTATGTTTAAATTTTGCAGGCTCGGGAAGAAATTAAGAGTCAATTACCCCAGTTGGAAGTTTAAAGGAACTCCTTTCATTGGCCAGAGGAACTTGGGGAGGTGGGAATTTCTCTCAGGACAAATTCCCCTGCTCCTTCACGCACCTGCACCCGGATTTCCAACTCTCTGGAATCCCCTCCCACATGGGGGGAGCTCTCTTTCCCCTCTTGGATTCCCCCTCTGGGGTCCCCTTTCACCCAGTGTGGAAGCCGTCTTTCCTCTCCTGAATTCCGTCTTTCTGAATTCTCTCACTCAGTGTGAGGGGAATTTTCCTTCTCTGGTTTTCTCCCTTTGGGAAACCTTCTCAGTATGAGAGTGGCTTTTCTTTTTCTCATTCAGTGTGAGAGCTAGCTGTTTCTCTCTCCTCATTTTTCAATCTCTGCCTAAATAAATCACTTTTCTGCGACACTTTGGGGTCTGGTATTTATTTCATGAGTGCACTGCCCTGTGATCTCCTCTCATTCTTAGGAGTGATAGACCAACAACCTGGAGAAACGTCCTCTCAGGGAAGCTGAGGGCTCCCCTGAACCCCAACAAACCAATGCTTATTTATTTATTTTTTTTTACTTTTCTTTTTCTGTACTAATAAGAGGATGAGTTTCTACTCCCTAAGTAGACACTTGGTTATAGGAATCTGGAATTTAGGCATAGGTTCTGGGTTGAGAAATAAATTCAGAAAAGAATCTGTATGTAGAATGAAATTAAAACCATTATACTGGATGCTATGAACAAAGAAGAGGCTATAAGTAGGAAGGAGAAGAGTTTCAGAATTTAGCCCTGAAAAAGTTCTCGCAAAGGCGATTGTGTCTAATAACACCCATATATCTAGCAAGAGTACAGGAGAGAATTGGGCATGGGATTTAACCATATGAAAGTCACTGTTTACCTTAATAAGAGCAGTTCAGGCAGGGCATTTGAGAAAGAAACTCAATGAGTGGATATGGAGATAATTGAAGGAGAAGAAATGTAGGCAATGGGTGTAATACATGTTTGGGGAGTTTTGCCATAACAAAGAAGAGAAGTTAGCAGAAACTGAAGTAAGTGGGTTTATGAATTTTTTTTTGCATGATAGAATCTACTTACAAATAAACATGCTGAGTTTAAGAGAAAATATATTTCCCTGTGTGAAACTTTTGATGTTTCTCAAATTTCTTCATAAAATTGGGTCTGTTGTATATATATATACACACATACATATATGCTTATATATATGTTGTACACACACACACACACACACATTTGTATTAGTAATGAATACACTCTTAACCTCTGCTCTAGAAGCAGTGCATTGGGCTGCTGAAGGACAGAGCTTTTGAATTAGAGAGTTGGATTCAAGCTTTGGCGCTGGTACTAAATAAAACTGAATAACAGCTCACCTTTTTGGGATACTTCTATGCTCTAGATACTCTTTTTGGTGCTTTATCTGCCAAACAATTCTCAAGATACCCTTAAAAGATAGCTGCTGTTATCATGCTCACTTAACAGGCAGAAAAATTGAGATGCAGAAAGATTCAGCAATCTGTGCTCTGTCACGTGGATCCTATGCAGAAAGTCTAGCTTTAAGTGTGTGTTTAGCCACTGTGCTACAGCCATGTTTGTCCAGCCCCTAGATTCAAAGCAATCTATCATTGTTATAATGGTATTTTTTTTTAAAATTAACAACATGTATGCATACCTCTTCAAGGCAAAAGTTATTACATTTAATTTTTCCAATCCAATTCTTATTAGTTCTACAGAAGCTTCAGTAAAAGTTGAAGCCATAACCAGCATGATTCATAACTTTTGTTGAATCAAAGTGTGTAAAGTTCAGACAATGTAGTCTTATGATAGTGAAAAGCAATCTAAAGTATGAATAACCTTTTAATAATATTTGCTCAGTAAGTCATATTGCAGATAAACAATCAAGGTCAGACTTCTTGGATGGAAGTTTTTGTCCTGGGAATTACTTTCTATAGGAAAAGCCAGTTTTGAAAATAATCTCACCTTATCAACTGCCTCTCTTCCCATGAGATGTGTTCTCAGTCTGCAATCACTCCCATGCAATATGGCCTGAATTCTTTTCTGATCTATGGAGTGCTTTTCCTTCGCTACATGTAATCCACTGCTAGAAACCAATGCGTTTATTTTATTCTAGTTAGGCTAAAATGCCGTATGTCTCATTGTCCATAGTAGACATTGCGTAATCTGCTGTTGTCTGACTTTGGTGCTCTTGAGCTATTCTGGGGAAAATGCATGAGTCAAGGCATCTTTGTAAAGATACTGTTGCTACAATTTTCTCATTTAATTAGAGTCACAAAGAATAATCATACCTAGGCATTTTTATCTCTCTCTTTTGTTGTGGTAGAAATGATTTTGGAGTTACACAGGATCCTATGTATCTCTCACCTCCTGAGTTTTTTACTCCTGGAAAAAGTATTTAATTTCTCTGAACCTCAGTATTTTCATCTGGAAAAAGGGGATGATAACACTGTCCTTGAAGGTGGCAAACACAAAAATAATATATATAAAACATCTGGTTAGAATACCTAGTACCTCCAAAAGAACTTCAAACCTTTGCATGTTAAATGGTATTCTTATAAGACAATTTGCTGTGAAGATTAAATTAAACGAGGTATGGATGATGTATATAGACATTCAGGAAATTATCATAAAATTTCTCTGTTTGTGTAATACATAATGCTATTTTAGGTAAGAAATATATCAATATGTATCTTGCTTTTTATACTGCTATGATTAACATTTTCAGTGAATATGATAGAAATAGGAAAAGGTGTCGAAAGAATAGAAAAGCAAACAGGGTTAAAGTTAACTCTAATCCTATGAGAGGCCAAAAGGAAAGACATCTTCTAAGAAATGAATCTATAGTAAATAAAATGCAAATGTATGAAAAAGGGGGATCAGTTGATGACAAAACAGGAAAAAATAAGCGAACAATTTTTACGAGAAAATTCTAAAGAGGAAGATGTACTCTAAGGAGACATTATATATTAATAAAAAGAATTTGAGTTCTATGGACGTAGAGATACCTGGGTTTAAGTCCTGGCTTGGGCAAGTACCTGTATAGTACAATTTCCTCCATACTAAGAGAGCAATTATAATATAATAATATCTTCCTACAATATGATTTATATCTGACTAATATATCAAAACTCAGGCTTGCAATAGTCTCTTAATGAAATCTTGCTTTTATAAATGTTTCTTTTGGAAAATTGACATATAAATAGTAACATTAGACCACACAATGCACTGAATATAACAATAATTATGTCCAAGTAATTATACTCAAATGAACAGAAAGAGAAAACAAAAGGAATTTTCATATTTAATCATTTACCATGCTGGACTAATTACTTGGTAACTTTTATTTCTCTGTAGTGAAATATAACTACCTCACAATTAATAAAACAGTAATGGTAACTTTCAACTGCAAAACAAGATCTTGAAATCTTAAGATGAAATTAAGATTGTTAAACTATAAGTGATGGAAAAATAGCCATATTATAATTCCTAATTCAGATTTATCTGAAGAAACAAAATATATAAGTAGAATTTTCTTGCAATGATGACTTTGTATGAGTAAACAATATTGTTTGTTTGCCAACGTTTAAGCAAATAATTATGTTATGATTGTTTTTGCATAAAAGTTTCCAGAAAGCTTTTTTTTAATAATATAGATTTTTAAAGAATCATCATTAACACACAGGTATTTGTGTATAATTTCCAAGACTGTAAGGAATAGATACACTCTTGTATAAAATTTTCAAGACCATGTGAAATGGAGACCTTTATATATAATATATATTCAGATAACTTAATGTTTATGTTGGCTCTTTAAAAGTTTGTGGACTATCAGAGCAGTTGCCCTGAAATGATTCAGACAAGGACAAAACAAAAAACAAAACACTAAATCTTCTTATACATTGCTTCAATTCAACATAAAATTATTCAAAAATGAGCTAAGCGAAAGCATGGATTTAAAATAAAATTAAGAGTCAAAATTAGTTTAATTTTTTATATAGAAATCAATATTGAGATTAAAAAATCTTATGATAACTTCAGTTAGAATTCTGAATCAAGTTACTTATGAAAGTTGGGGCAACCGACTGGCCTCTGTGGGACAATACATTGTTTCAAAATTAGCATGGATTTAGGAGTTAATAATATTAACTCTGTATAATAGTTATATTGAAGACCCACTAATTAAAAATTTATGAAAAACAAATTAAAACAATATTTTCCTTTAAAAAGTCAAGAAACACAAATGAAATTTTGCTAATCAATTCTCAAAAGACTTAAAAGCTTTCCAGAAATAACCATTATACTCACATAGTCTCCACAAAACATTTTGATGATTTTGATTAGCTTCAGGAATCAAAATGTTTGATCAATCGCATAAACTCGTTTCGCTGTGAAGCCAGAAAGAATGGAGGTTCACTGCTAAATCAAATGTAAATACGTTCACTGTTCACCTCAGACTCAGGTGAGAAAATGGAAGAGCAAATCTGGATACAGCATGAATTGAGATACGTATTTATACTTAGTTATCAATCATAGGTGAGTATGCAGAGTTACTGCACAAAATAAATAGAACCATTAACCTAATCTGTGGTTGCATGTTGATTTAAGACACATAAAGTAGCCAACCAATGAAAGAAACGTAATCTTTTGAAAAAGCTGATGACTTATGGAAAGCTAAGTTGATTATCCACAAAGTTAATGATTTATTTCTGATTAATTGTTATTAACATCCAAACTCTTTCAAGTGCTCCAGCCCTAGTTTCATATCTTTTTTTTTATTTACCACATATTCACTTTTTACTGCTTCATGTAATATCAGATAAAACACATAACAAAATTTAACTTCCAAGTTGATTTGAAATTTTTCATAAATCCTTATCCTAACTCTTTATAATGACTTTACATACCTTACAAATTTCAAGTGAGTTAGAGATGTTCCACAGACATTAATAAGTAAAACATGAATTTCACTTTCATCATTAACAAAGCCCTAATCAACAAGATGATCAGTTGTTTACAAAATCCATATTAATTTCCTATTTTTTAAATTGCATTTTAGGTTTTGGGGTACATGCAAAGAACATGCAAGATTGTTGCATAGGTACATACGTGGCAGTGTGATTTGCTGCCTTCCTCCCCATCACCTATATCTGGCATTTCTCCCCATGCTGTCTCTCCCCAACTCGCCACCCCCCACTGTCCCTCCCCTAGTTCCCCCCAACAGACCCCAGTGTGTGATGCTCCCCTCCCTGTATCCATGTGTTCTTACTGTTCAACACCCACCTATGAGTGAGAACATGCAGTGTTTGATTTTCTGTTCTTGTGTCAGTTTGCTGAGAATGATGGTTTCCAGATTCATCCATGTGCCTACAAAGGATGTAGGGACATGGCTTCATAGTATTCTATGGTGTATATGTGCCACATTTTTCTTGCCCAGTCTATCATCAATGGGCATTTGAGTTAGTTTCAGGTCTTTGCTATTGTAGACAGTGCTGCAATGAACATTCGTGTCCTTATAGTAGAACGATTTATAATCCTTTGGATATATATACCCAGTAATGGGATTGCTGGGTCAAATGCAATTTCTATTTCTAGGTCCTTGAGGAATCGCCACACTGTCTTCCACAATGGTTGAACTAATTTACACTCCCACCAACAGTGTAAAAGTGTTCCTATTTCTCCACATCCTCGCCAGCATCTGTTGTCTCTACATTTTTTAATGATCCTCATTCTAACTGATGTGAGATTGTATCTCAGTGTAGTTTTGATTTGCATTTCTCTAATGA